>CALYDF020000474.1:0-52473 GCA_944474145.2 Dicrocoelium dendriticum | reverse complement strand
CCTACTGTCGCTCTGGATGCCAGACCAGATACACCGTTCGGAAATGAGCTCAACTTTGGTTTTTATAGCTGAATGAGCGACGGGATGAAGAGTGTCAATGTGATTGCGAAGAAAAGAATCGGACACTATTGGACGAGTAGGTCTAGTGGATGTGTCGCAAAGAATAGTGCCATCGGATGGCGGCAGCGGTTACGGTGAGATTTTGAAAGACCGATCTGATAAGGCGGATTGACAATCGGTGTCGACTTGTTTTGCCGCAGCCATGGCAAATAGATCGATTGCTTTCCCGACGATGTTAATTGCAGACAGGCGAGAGAGGCCGTTAGCAACGTTGTCATTATGACCTCAGATATGTCGTAGATCAGTAGCAAAATGGGCCAAACTATCTAGCTGAATGACCTCAACTGACCAGTGTCGAACTGATGAAATTCGGAAAGCGTAAATAAGCAGCTTACGGTCAACCTTCTTGACCAATTCTTCGCTTGGCCACCCCTCCTCTTCTTCCATCCACACCCTTGGCGCGCAAACAATGCACGTCGCCGGAGTCGGTGGGTTTGTATGCGTAACACGTGGCCGATCCATCGGAGCCTGATGCGTGAAATAACGATGCTGGGCGGTTTATTACCTTATCCTGTGCCATAAACAAGGCGTCGAACACGCTCGTTGCTCACGCGGTGTTCCCACCAGATGTGAGTTCAATTACGAAGGCACCGGTGGTCGAACGTAACTGGATTCTTCAGGTCCGCTGCTTTACGCGGCCAGGTTTCACAACCGTACAGTAGGGTCGAAAGTACCGCTGCATTGTACACTCTGCCCTTCAGGGCAAGAGTGATGTCGCGCCGGCGCCATAAGTGGCGAAGATTAGCAAAAGCGCCCCGAGCTTTGCTATACGATTCGCGACCTTATCTTCAATCCCACGGGCACTGATACAACTTCCCAGGTAGTTGAATTTTTGAACGACTTCTAGTTGATCCCCGCCAAGGGTCAGCGTAGGAGGCGGTCCCGACTAATCTTGGAGGAACGCTTTGCACTTCGAGGGTGCGAAGCAAAGCCAGAAGTGACGGACAACTAGTGCTAATCAGTCTAGTGCCGCTTGGCACGTTTGTGAGCTGTCACAGATTAATGCAATATTATCAGCATACTCTAAATCAAGAAGTCGTTCTCCTGGGAGCAGATCCACACCTTCTAAGTCGTGTCCTGGAAACGTGATTTCCATGACTTCGTCAACAGCGAAGTTGAAGACGAAAGGTGACATCGGGCATCCTTGTCTCACGCCGATGGAGATATTAAAGGGCGAGGACAACTTGCCGTAATCCCTCACTCTGCCCGAGCTACGCGCACATAATGCTCGAATAATATACACATACTTCTCAGGGACACCTTTCCTGGGTAGACAGTCCCAAAGTGCATGTCTATCCACTGAGTCGAATGCACCTTTGATATCGAGGAACACGACAACAGTGAGCCGCCAATATGTATTACAGTGCTCCAACAACTGACGCAAGGTGAACTTGTGGTCAATGCAGCCACGACCTCGACGAAATCCAGCTAGCTCTTCACGAACCTGGCTTTCACGAGTGTCAGTCAGTCGGTGAAGGATGACAGAGGCAAGCAATTTGGAGGTGATGGGGATCAGACTGTTTCGTCTATGGCTTCCGCATTCCGATCGTGCGCCTCCTTTGAAAATTGGGACTATGACGGAGGGGCTCCAATCGGTTTGGACAGTTTCCTGCTGCCACAGTTTCACTAGTAACTCTTGCAAAACATCTGCAAGAGCAGGTCACCCGAATTTGAAGAGGGCTGGAGGAAGGTCAGCAGGTCCCGCGGCTTTGTTTAACTTCAATAGTTCGATCTTACGTTCGCCTTCTGAGCGAGAGGGTGAATGCAAAGGGAGAGCCCAGGGAGCGGGGCGATCAGTGGCCGGCGAGAAATATAACCATTCCGACCGATTAAATTGTATTTTAAAGGGCTCAGCCCAACGCTCTAGGCGTTTTGATAAGTTTTAGATAGGCTGTCCACTCTCGTCACGTATAGTTTCACTAACACCAGGTCTCCTGCTTCCCGTTTCCCTTATCAGACGGAATAACTTATCATGGTTACCAAGGGCAGCCGCCATTTCCATCTCTGATGCACGATGAGACCACCAGGATTCCTGGTCTCCTTCAGGCTAGCACGACGTTTTAACCGGAGCACTTTGCGAGTTTCATTGTGTTCGCTTCCAGCCGGAATATGCCGGCGAGCAGCTATAAGTTCCAGAGACTGCGAAAAGACCCAATACCCATGTTGGCGATTAGACATACCACATGAGGATTTTCCTGCTGCTAATAACGTCTGGTGAATAGGAGACCAGTGAGCTTCAATTACATCTAATGAGCGTTTATCTAACTCGCATGACAGCGTAGTTTGAAACGCATTCAGAACAGTTGGCTTCGCCAGTTGGCCGGTGTCAATGCGCTCACAAAATCGTCGTGGGCTTCCGCCAAAGCGCATCCGCAGGTCAGCACACACAAGTGCATGGTCGGTGTCCACACCTGTGCTCCAAATCGAGTGACGGTTCTGGACGCAGCCTCTCCATCTGTAACTTCTCGCATTGTGGTCCATTTGCGTCCAAGGCTGGTTCGAGGCTGGTGGGCGCCAAGTCAACCTCCGGCGCGTGCTGTGTCTGAAATTAGTGATCGCAAGAAATGAGCGAGCATCCTTACACAAACGAAGTAACCGCTCACCGTTATCATTACGGGAGCTTATACCATGTTGGCCGCCCAGACGCAGCTCATCTGTGGATAATTTTCCAACTTGAGCGTTCAGATCCCCGGCCTGCACTACAGTGTCCGAGCTTCTTCTGTGGCTAAGGAGCTCGTTCAGTTGACGATAGAAGTCGTATTTTACCGAGTCATCGCTACAGTTTGTCGGTGCATAATCAGGGATAACGAATAGACACCTGTTATTTCCACGCGACTTCGCAGTTTTGAACGAGCCAGCAAATCGGACCGCACACATCCTGCTACTGATTGGAATCCAATCAAGCAGAGTAGCTTCAGCCCGGGGACTCAGGGCAATACCAACACCGGTTTGGCCGGTGCGCGTAGCTACATCGTCACCGCATAGGCGCAATGAGAAAACACTGCTTGCATCACCTGAAAGGGATGGCAGGGTGAGTACAGAGCTCGAGTCTTGCAGGCGGGTCACCGATAAGCAGCAGATATCGATTGAGAGGGTCTCTAATGTACGGACAAGTGCTGCCTGTTGACCGACCTGAAGCAATGCGCGAACATTGAGGCGTGCCAATCTGAAGGAGGATCTAGGGCTCCAAATGGAAGCCGATGAACTGGAATGGGCCGCTTGCTTGGACATGGGCCTGTTGACAATGACGCTCCGCGTTCATCTGTGAGTTGAAACTAGAAGACAAGCGACTATTGAAGCAAGGTGGGGGAGGGCCGAGAATTGAGGGGTTGAAAACAGGGGGATATAAGTAAAGTTGGAACGAGACGATAAGGGTGAAAAAGCGAGAGAAGGGGAATAAGAAGACGGGAGGGCTTTAGTTTCCTTCTCGTCATTAGATTTGGCACAGGTTACATTGATGCATCAATGAATTTCGACGTTAACGCTATCTTTGATCAACCTAAGTGTCTTGAAAATGCCTTCAGAAAGCAACCAATACGGTGGATTGGCTTGTAGTTTTAATGAAAGTATGTAGCGAAATTCTCCACGTGGTAAGGCTTCTACAGAATCCAGTTTGCAATCAAGGATTTCTTCAGTGTTTGGGTGTCCGTTTGCTAGCGCGACGAACTGAATTTGGAGGAAGTTTTGATTACTTAGGTTGTGTTGTGCAAACTTTAAAACCGTTTGCAAAATACAACTACTCGTTAAATTTGAAGGGATAATCTGCTATCTGGCGGTATGCTTACTTTTACACATAGGATATTTTCAGCAAAATTTTGGAAAAACGGTAAGTTCAGCTTTATGTCGAAAGCCGCTTCTAAAGAAAGAGCGAAGATGGGTCAACGTATTCGGCGAACCATACCAAATTAGGGAAGTTTGCGTTATGCCATTGTCACAATTTTAAAAAATGCCTGTTCTTCAGGCTTTGGTCCGATAAGCTAAGCACACTGAATGTCACGTTTATGATAAACGGCCGTAAGTATTCAGTTGTTGTTAGCGGCTTGAACACGTACTTGCTGATTACCAATAATGAGTGAATGCATAAATAATTATGAGTAGGTACCTGCTTAGTTACTTTAACCTTCCAATTCTACAGAAGTCCGTAGCAAAGTATAATTTCTTACTTACAGCACGAGGTATAAAGGAGGTAAATGACGTACTTATGCACAGTGAGAAATTTTACTACGAGTTAATAATGAAAAGAATCTATATGGCTATCAGTGCAGTATTCATGAATGTGCAAACTGCTTATGTTCAACGCTGTTGTTAAAGGTGTTACTTTACCACTAAACATTGTGTAACACTATGTTATTGCTTTTAATAAGCCGTGTTAAATAGTCTACTAGTGTTCAGGAAAGTTTGACCAACTACTACAAATTGGAGACTGGCATTTTATGCTTAATACCAGAAAAGCAATGGCCGATCTCCTATATGTACATACCAGCGACTCTTATTGATATCCACCAAGATGGTCCTACTGTTGTCGCGCAGTAATCCGCCTTCAAATTCAGGCGCATATTGATGAAAGCAAGTTTCTCAAAAGTATAGCCATCGTGCGGAAATCCGGTTATGTCTTGTGTATGCACGGAGATGGTATAGGGTAGACTGTACCCGCCTGAGTCCAATTTAATCGGTGAATGGGGTATGCATCTCCAGAACTCATGTGAATTCCATACCATTGGAGACCGCGAAATTAGCTGCAGTAAATTTACGATATAATTCTGTTTGTTTGCATTAAACACTCGCATGAAGAGCGCATAATGGTACGAAAAGTAAACTCACCGGGACGCAACTAACGTCTCTTCCTTCCGAGTGACGGTCGGTTGACAGTCGAACTACTAGCGCTGTAAAACATGACTGCACTGTGATGCAAAGGCATATTTGAATAATAAGTTACGTTAATAAGTTAATAATCCCCAGACGATGAGTAACACAGTCCTAACTAAAGACATCAGCTTCGTCCCACCCAAATGGTACGCGACCAGTTGACCTATGACTAAGAAACTAGTTCATTGTTTCAGCAGCAAATAACAGTCGTTATTTATCTAGCTGTGAAACAGTAATCAGTGCGTAATCTGCTACGTACCTTGATTTAGGTTAAAACCAATGGTTGGGTTGCACTGGCCTATGCATATTTTGTCCCTAATTGCAAAGAGTGCTCTCGTCAAGTTTCAAGTAGGTGCTCGGAATTTTTGCGGCTACTTAAACACATGACATCTGGAAATGAGCAATCACGCTTCCTGTGAATGCTCCCTTTTTATTTAATACGACTGATAATATCATGGACCGCCAGCACTTCTCAATTGGTCAACAAAGTGTACAGTCAACATTCATCATCCGGAGTCCACAATCAGCGCGTGTGGTCCATCGAGTCCGACAGGTTTTATGTCATCAAGACTGTCGAGTAGACTGCTGACATTAAATACACCGCGGTCAAGGACATCAAGTACAGTAGGGGCTGCACACGTCGAACTCGGCATAGGCACATGTCCACTTGTGTGTACGGAAGCGAAGTGCTCCGGCAATGCAAACGCACGTTCTGTGCTGGAGGTCAGATGCTGTCCGTCAGTGACCTCTAACACAGCTACGTCACTTGCGGGCACCAGGCACCGCTTCGCGTGACCAAGCTCTTCTTGGAAACCGTCTTGGCTGTGGTTGAAAGAACCCCTATTCGAACTGCTAAAGCTTTCGAGCTATTGCGCTGTTACATAGATTCCGCGACAAATTTTACTCCTCGTAGTCATCGGCAGAGTCAGAAAAGAAGAATTCGTTGCACATTTCGCGTCGCCGTCGTGTCAATTGACTATACTCTCTGTCAAACCAATGCGGCTTCACTGGTACAGCTTTCCGATAATTGAGGGATGCGAAACGAGCGCACAACGACTGCACCTCTTCTAAAACGGAACAACAGAATGTAACAGATTAATCCTGCGACAGCAACAAGTCTAGTTCACTGGCTGCTCGATATAAACCATTGATGTCTGTCTGCTAATAATTATAGGAAGGCTCCGGCAGACGCGACTAGGGCAGCGACAGCTCTAAGCTGGTTAACACCATCGAGTGGTCACTAGCTGCCAGAGGCTCCAGGACCTGAATTTCACGTACACGTTGCTCGCAACTCGTCAGTAGTAGGTCCAGGGACGATGCAGGGTTATGCGGTGTATCGCGCCTCGGTTGGCAGACAAGTTTTGCTGCCCCAGTTTCAAGAGCCATCTCCGTAAACTGCGCCTCGACGTCACAGTGCCAGAGGAAAGTGCAAAATCAGGCCACTGTATTCGTGCGAAGTTAAAACCACCAATATGCATGAAGCGGGGCCTACTCACGTATTTTCAGATGTGCGGCAACCAATCAAGGCATCGCATTCACGGGCTGCGATATGCAGCACCCACAAACAGTTCAGCCTATCGCAGGCGGATCACGCAACATAACTACTAGTACAAGCCATCTTCGTTACGGTAGTTGTGTGTCAGCCTCACGCATAGAGATGACCGAATGTATAACAGCAAGCCACCAGGATCATTTGATAATCTGTCGCACCAAAACACGAGTAGCTACTGATTTGGACTTCCTGGGTAGTGACTTTAGTACTTAACCCGGTTTCGATCTATCCTATTAAAACTGGGCGGCTTGTGGCAACGCATTGAAATATATCCTCACCTTTGTTCGAATAACTCCCAACATTTCTGTAGTCTATGTGCAAGGCGCGGTAGGACGCGGCGGACGCGCGTGAAGCATCATCGATCTGTTTATCCTGGTTGGGTATACCCGGGAATGTACCCAAAAATTTATGATGTGGAGGTTGGTTTCTCCACTATCAGCTCACCAATTCATCTCCACGATAGCGGACTTCGTTTTCACTCTGTTCGGCGGATCAAAAGCAAGACGAATATGTATCGTTAGACCTTTTAACCTAACGAGGCAGGATAGAATCGGCCTCGAAATCGTTGCATCAATAAAGGTGTATCGTGGGGATCACTTTCTCTACTCCTAGAATCTATTTATGGGGCTGTTGCGTATTAATACTACATGTTATTCTTTTTTAGTAGAACAAATATTAAGAGTTGTTTTAATCTTCTATTATAATAAATATCATTACATGAATAAACGTGCATGCCAGATTTAGTGGCACGTGTTATGCCTTCACCGTCAATGACTATTGCTTCCAGCAAATACAAATACTATAAATCGGATTTGATTGAGGATAAAGTATTGCTGATTCAAAAGCATGTGTAAAAATTATGTAAGCACAATTCTTGTAGAGTTGGTAAATACTAAAGTGACTGCTGTCGGTTCTTCTGGAGCAGTTTGATGGCACTAGGATAAAATGGTTGCGTTTGAGGAAATGCTGTGGTAGAAACGGTACACAGGAACGCTTTACCCTAGAAAGGTTGGGACTGGATACGAGTGCAAAAAGTATGAAAGCATCATAAGATTTGTGTAACAAGTGAGCACTGGGTAAATAAACTATCCATTCTACAACATCAAAGCTTACTCATATTTTCAGTCCAAGTTAATAGAAATTTGGAAAACCAAACGAAACACAGGAATAACATGGTATGTGTATAGGTGTTTGAAAGCTCAGTTATGCTTGCAGTGCAAAGCCATGGCTTTTATATATTGCAGTCTGTGAAACCAATTGGTCCATATGATAAGCACTAGTCTGGCTACTTGAGATTCAGTTATTCGCATAAATCATATAGCACCCAATTTGGCATGTCTGAGAAGCAGATTGATCCTGATATGCCATTAGCCTCCTGCATAAATTACTGGTCAAATTTTATGCATAGTCATGGAAAAACGAGCCACTAAAGGTACAAACCAGACTTAGTTTACGGGCAAAATACATGCAAATTTAGATGGCTCAATCATTCGCACACTTTAATCGGTATGCAAATTTCAACGTATAAGTTATTAAGGTTCAATGTTTCTGTCAGTTTAATTTTCTTTAGTAACCAATAAGTGTTTCTTCATTAGGAAGTTGTTAGTCGTCAATCGGTTGCGTTACCTTTTCAGTGTTCCCTTCGGATGCAACTGCTTTGCCGTGACAAACTTGGAAATGCATCACCGCCTAGTTTCTGCTATAAACCATGTATTGTTATTGTCATACAGTCAACCGGTTCTAGTGAAGGGTTTCCACTGTACAAACTTTAGAAGTTCGTTTCTCCCAGTTAACTATTAAGGGCTAACTTGCACAAAGTGCTTGACGATTTACCGCTAGAAAACTATGTCAAAGCCTCGTGCGAACCAAAATCGGTGATGAATCATCTATGTTATACCCCCTGTTCACCAAGGATGTAATGGTCGATATCGGAACCAGAAATGCACCGCTTGACCGCCTCTATCATTTTGACTCTGCAATCCCTTTAAATTTGCCACTCTGAATACAACAATGGAAGCAACGAGGAAGCCAAAGCCACAAGCATCATGATATCCGCTCTGGTCTCCTTCATACCACAAATCGGATTTTTCAACACACTAGCCAGAAACTACCCGGACGCCAATCCACGATTCTCGTGAAAATAACTACATTTCTTGCTCAGCGCCTTAAACACAGACTACCGACCAGGTCCAAATCGTACGTCGTATATGAATTTACTATTATTTTAGTACGAAGTGCCTCGGGTAGACAATCATCAATTTGCCTGACCGCTGTCACGAATTCCTGAGAAAATGAACTACTAGAAGTATAAGGGGTTCCAGCCTTGGATATTTGATTCAAAGTGGGCAAGAAATCCAACAAATGGTGTTTTCAACCCTAACAAACGCATGCCATAATTATATCATATTGAGCTTATTAGGTGCTTCCTAAAGCTAACCAAAGCGATAGAAATCAGGGTAACACCACAGTAGTGCATGTGGGGCATTTAAATCAGCAGTGTCAATTTCAATAAACATACTTTTTACAATATGGATATACATTCATTAGTTCTCACAAAATACTACAACATTGATCATTGTTAAACTATTTTCAAACTTAGTATTGCTGCCTCTTGAATTCTCTTTGAGCTACTTAAGATACTGCGCAAATGAAGTTGGACCGCCTCAACTGAAAAATTGAACTTGCAAAGCTAGCCTCCCTGCAGAATGCCGCTTTAGAATATTCTATCTGGAAAGGTTGACCTTTTGCACGTTTATACTGATCATTTACTCAACTGACACTTGTAAATATTGTCATTATTACGTGCATGCAAATTTAGGGTTTTGATAATATAGTTTTAGCTAATCCGCAGTGGATATGGTAAAGTGGTGATGACGCATTCATCTGAATACGTAAAGCTCATTTTGACGACTTGAACCAGAGGTTTGCAAGGAGGGGATACCGGTGCGATCTCCTATATTACAGTCCCCGTGACGAGGATCCATCTATGTGGAACACCGATGATGACCGACATTGGCTTCACTTCTTCGACGATAAAATTTTGTTAATGAAGATACCAACCAGCTTTGTCAAGTAGGGTCACATTAGGTCAGTTTACATTGATAACTTGCTTCCCATCAGCTAAGCCAATCAATTAAAGCTCCGATGGAATAAGCTGATCCATTTTAGACTCTCCAACACTTTCGCTTCAACCTACATTAGCAGGGGTTTCATCCAGTAACATTTGAAAACGTAGTTACCTGATGTAGTTTGACAAAAAGAGTTCTCTTTGAAACCGCGTTTTCCTACCTTCCCTTGGTTATTAGCTAATAACATTAAATGCTTCTGATAAGAATATCAAAGAATGTTTCATTCATAATTCCACCACATTATTTGTTTTGAACTTGTAAATGAGTGCAGCGAAAATTGTAGCTAAATTAGGCAACATTCAAATGTTGCTCGCATGCTTACTTAATGGTAATAAATCATACGCTGCACGCAAGTGTCATATTCACCGCTAATCAAATGTTTCATCGGCTCATTTCAGTGTGTATATCGTGGTTTGTGGCGATATCTAGTACCTCTCCTCTGCTTTACAGGTCAAAATAAATGCGGTGAAAATAAATGTATGAACGACTTACGTTCTTCCGCAGTGTAATCTTGTAAGCTAAGCAAAACATTTTGGCTCATGTATCATATTAAATAAGAAAAAGCATTGCTACCATTTGATCTGTCTCGCTAATACATATTCACGCATATAAGTGGTCTGTAAAGTTAACACCATTCGCTCGTCAACATTCCTCAGTAATACATCAGAGCTTGTTTAAGAGTTTCATCAGGTAGAACAACGTTTTACATCTAAAAATCATTTCAAGTGGATCATTTCAAGTGCATTTCAAGCGGACTAACAGGTTGTGAACCCTTAGTCAGGTCATGGAATCCATCGTTGTCGATGTGTTGGCGTGTTATCTAGCAAATTGTGACTTCATTGCTTCCGAGCAATCCGGATTACGTTGATAGCGCACGCATACAACATATGTATTAATTGCTCGGAGTAGTTCGACCGAGTCAGCTGACGCTGGAGAGGCCGGTGATATAATGAACTGGGATTTGTCAAATGCATTCGATCTTTCAGATCAACGGGTTCTCCTTTCCAAGCTCCAATATTACGAGATCGGTGAGCTTAATCGCCAACTTGCTGCAACAACGATAAGTAGTGGTTAGAGTCTGGAGTTCCTTAACTGATCCCATAACATTCAAGCCTGGTGAGTCCAAGGGCTTATTTCTATGTCCACGATTGATTGTGACACTCCTCAATAACCTGGGACAAAAAATCGTTTCACATGTTCTGCTGTTTGCTGATGATATCACGCTAAGGCGCCGGATTCAGGTACATGCCGGTCATAAACTTATTTCAGTGAAATCTGGATATGTTACAGCAGTGCTCAATGCGACATTTCCTACAGTTCAACGTAAGTACATGCAACGTACTCTCCATACGACACCAAAGCACCTATGCCTTCAGGCTAGGAACGCAATAACGCCAGCAATCAACCATGGAACGCGAGCTTGGCTGGCTTGTTCAAAATAAGTTGGGTTTTACCAAGCAATACGCAAAGGCATAGAAATCTGGTAACAGACATCTTGACTTGTTACGCTTGGTGTTCGAACGAGTAGACTCCTCTACTTTTACTCAGATGCTAAATGTGTATGTTCACTCCATATAGAATACCAAATCCAAGCTTCGCAGCTATGGCTGAGGCAAGACCTTACTACACAGGACCAACCTCAAGGTAGGGCTTTCAAATATTTTATTTGAACGCGGCACCTACCATAATAAAATGGACCAAAATCTTTGGGTGTATTCAGCTATCGTTGTCGCCGACCACGAGGCTATTTGATTATGGCGTAGTTGGTTAGGTAGCATGCAAAATATGGATTCCTCACTTTACTGCAACGCAGTAGAAACAGTAAGCGTGGAGGCCATTCCTTGAAATTAGCAGAAAACTAGAGATGTCTGGATTACCGTAGAAATTTCTTTTTTAATCGCGTGTTTCAACCATGGAACGCTCTCCCCGAATCGGTTGTTTTTCATCCGCGTCCGCGAAATTTAATAGTCGGTTGGATGACGCACTCCACTACTTACATTTCGTTACCTGACATTAATCACCATCCTGCTCGCTGGAATTAAGTTGACTATATTTTTGTCCATTGAAGCTATGGCAACGCTGGTTGGACAAGGCTGTGGCACCAGATACGATAATTCCAGCCTTTTGACAGTAGAACTGCAAACTGCAATTTGTTATTAACGCTTTTCTACAACGCACCAGAGTCCACAGCGTGATTACAAAGCAGTGCTTATAATCTGTATAAATCCTTGTTTATTGCCCATACTTAAGTGCATCTGCCAAAGCAGTAGTTAGTATGGGGCTTGTCTATTATGATTGGTGGACGCAGCACTTAGGGGATTTAAAGAAATCCCAAACGAGGCGGCGAGAAAGCATCGTGTGCTTGTGGTGGTGACTCCACACTAAATAAAATTATCACTGACAGGAGGGTTAGACCCATGGTACAGATTTAAAGCATCCGAAATTAGTATAAACCAAGCAATCGATCACCTGCTCCCAACGCATGGGTTCCACTGGTATAGACCATTTGCTTTATGAATTAGTTCTTTTAATCAAATGCTCGGGTGACGGTCCCTTATGAAAACCCGCTACATATTAGTAGGCAACCTGCAATTAATTCATCTATCGAGGAATCCTGAAACTGGATTGAAAAACCATCGCTCGCGTGCCACGGAACGCGTCATGGTAGTGAAGCCCTTTCAACCCTGTAACATTCAATTTATATCTGTTGCAGCTAGGGTTAAGGTGCTGGAATGAGCGAAATTCTGTTCAATGGAAATCGCAGTCATAATAGTGATTGCGTTTCACAATCCATCCACGCAACGGGTACTTCAAACATAACACACACAATCCAATATTAACCGTTGTGCCAAGCATTGCCCGTCTTGACCCACTGAGGTAAGGGTAGCGATCACAAATAACATCGAAATGGTCTCAAGGTCGGTGCCTACTATCTCTATCTGTGGAAGAAATTACCGCGAAATGCTTCTTAAGTGTGAAATGTTTTCGGGCTGGCAACATCTAACGTTTGGTTATTATGCGACCATGATGGAAAGGTTATATGCTGCGTCCTATCTCCCTCAAGCTTGCAAATCAAGATTTTATCATGATTTGCAGTGCCTTTGTGTTCTATCCATGAAACGATTGGGAAAGTAAAATACCACAATTACCTTTAGGCAAATAGGAAATCCTTAGGCATTCTTGGTCGCATGTTGAAGCAACACGTTCCCTATGGTGAAATATTTTGTCGAATCACGGACAGCAAACCAACCTTCAACTATTATCCAAAGATGATGTTATTCAAATACACAGGCTACTATATTGTGAGGCACTTCTCGATGTATGGTGGAATATGTAACAAACCTAACGCACCAAAAGATAACATGAGGTATAATGTAAGTAAAAATGGCAGTAGTGAGGAATTTCGTCTCACGCTGGTTACTTGTTAATTAGTTGTAGTAATTAATCGACATTAATTGCGTCAAGATATTAATTTAGGGTGAACTTTGGTCGGTCACCCATGGTGGGAACACTTTCTGTGATAATGCGTCTAAAACAGGGGTGTCCAAGTGCCAGCCCTCGGGCCAAATGCGGCCCGTGTTTATATTTCAACTGCCCGCGTTCTCTTCATAAAATGACACATCCGGGTTAGTGTTTTCTTTTAAATGTGTAATTTTAGTTATTCTATTAAAGTCAGACTGAATATGGCACCGCATATTTTCACCTCACAAAATGTGGCCCACCGGGCAAGAACTTTAGCCAAGCTTGGTCTGGAGGAACTATGTTGGTGTAATCGCCTGGATAACACCGAAGCACTTGGCAACTGGTAGAAAAGGCGTACTTATATATGTCGTGTATGTGAGGGTAGTTGTATGAGGCGGTGGGTAAACTGAATGTCAGAATAAACTATTTCCTGGCAATTGCAGGGTAACTGTTTAGGGACTACTGCAGGTTTTCCGAATGGAGATGATTAATTCATATACAACCGGAAGTTAATAGCTGATATTATAGCGAATAATTTTGCATGTGGTATATTGTGTCTTTTGCAAATGCAAGTTGCCCAAAATTACTATTCTGGTTTCAAGCAATTAGATTTTGACTCTACACGCAGTGAATAGCCGCGTGAAAGTTGCTCCTCACGGGACGGTTTTACAAAGGACCGTATTATTGTACTTGCGCATTTGACCATTTTCTTTCTCTTTAAATGCTTCTACTTTAATATTTATGCAAATGCTCTTTTCGGTGGCAATGATTATATAACATGATTGCGAATTTCTGATCTTGCCGGATAGTGCATGTCACATAACACCACGATTATATATTTCTATCATTTTATTAATTCGCTAGTTTGGTTTCAGCCCAGGATTGCTCTCAAATTGTATTGCGGATCATAGGTGACTTTTCGATCAGCCATCTTAATTTATCTGCCATGTTATCTTACGAATTATCGATAAGAAACAAGTCACCTACTGATTGGGTTCTAGTAATCATTAAAATGCTGCCTTGCTCGATTGGGCGTTGGATAAGGTGCAAAGAGTCGTCTACTACCATGTCCGGATTTTAAGCTTCTCCCATTATACGTTTGGCTAAAAGCATCGCACGTCTTTGATAAGGTTCAATTCAAAGCTGAAGACATAGTTAACTCAGAACTTGAACCTTTGAACCATATATATCCTTGGAAAACTACTAGATCAAAGTAGTTAAGCCCGTATGCTCCACGAATGTTTGACGGCTGTTGAAATTACTAGCAGTCGATCTGTTTTCCTATTGGGCTGCTTTCCTCTATTAGTCCTCTGAAGTGGCTCTTGATCGGGTATGAGCATTATACGCTTGAAATGGTTGTTGTCTGTAACTAATATTGTTATTTTTCTCTAACAAAAGGTAGCCTCAGTTTTGTGGATGCAGCGAATTCAAGTATATCTTTAATTAAGCCATTAATTCTACTAATATGTATATATATATACTTTCAATATCTAAAACAAGTTGCTTAATGATATTATCGTGTAAATGCCAGTCACATAAATGGTTTTGCCTATAAAAAGCAATTTGAAGTGTGGCAAACAAAAGCAAGAATTTTGTGACTGCTTCTAAATTATCACAGTTACGCTCACCTGATTGCAGAAGTCAACTGATCTAGATCCGGAAATCATGGCTGTTAGAATATAAAGCAGCAATGAACATCCGTTCTATGAACAACTCGGTAGATCTATGGTTACTATAGCTGTTATTCAAAGATAATTAGTCAAGTTTATTGCTCATCGAAAACTAAATTTGAGTTATTGTTTTCTTAATTCTTCTCATTTGTTCCAAGGCTGTGTTTTCTATGGAACCACATATTTTCTAAAATAGTAAATAAGAGTTAATGACTCGCAAGTTATCTATTGCTTTCCGGATTGGACTGAAAGAAATTTTAGTACACGGCAGTTAAAATGCGATTATTTTAAACCGAAAGTTTGGTGATTGTCTTCTGCGTGTTCCCTGTATTATGTCTTAGTTTATGTTATGTGGATATTATAAACTAAAACAAAATGCCTTCATTTTCCTTTCACTTCAATTTGCGAACAAGGTTTGCTTTTTTATTGTTCATGTGACGTTGCTAGGTGTTTTCGATAGAGGATGCTCGGGGATATGCGCGTTTAGCAGATTGTGGCTGCAAGCTAGCATAAATGCCAGGTATACGGTTGCATGAAGCTACTACAAGTAGTTTATGAAAAACCGAACTGTATGTCGGATGCCTTCAACTAAGACCTCGAATGTAGTTAAGCACCGTTGTTATATCTGCCGAAGGGATCTAACTTGAGTTGAATGCGCAGTGCGTGGAAATGAAATATGGCTAGTACAACAATACTGTTAAAAGAAGATATTCAGGAGAAAACGAAATTACCATCTAAACAAGGGTGGCCGACTTTATTGAATATGTTGACAAAAGGAAAATTTCGGACTTGAAACACGCAATTCCCTAAGATGTGCCGAGATTTTATTTCTAAATGTCGGTTGGCAGTAACCTTAATCTTCTAGTGTTTAATGTGTCAGTAAAGCGTATAGTGTTAATATTTAAAGGTTAAATGAATCATATGTTTTTGTCCACTAACGTTCTCAAAATTTTAATTTACCTTCCTCATATAATAAAACAAACCAATTCCTTAATATCCGGAGGGTATTTGAAATCACATGCTCACTAGTACTACGCACATTAATAATGCAAATGTACAAATTCACAATAGTTTTCCGTGCTATGCACTTAAATAGGAAAGTTTAATGTTAACAAGTTATTGCCATTTGTAATACTAGAGCAAGGATTTTATCATGATAAAATAAACTATAAGCAAAGCGACAATCATGAGGAAAATTTTGACATTTTCCCAGAAGCTAAGAATCCTGGAATGAATTCAACCATACAAAATTATGGACTTTAAATTAAGTCGAAATATATTATCAATATTTGCTAAATAAGGATCGTAGCAGCTTTATCTTATATGAAAGCAAGAAATTTTATCAATTTTTCTAACTGAGAAACGGTACATATTGCATAATAAGGTAGATGCCCCGAAAACGGTCAATGTACAGAGTGTATAGAGTGAATGTGTATAATCAAAGTGCTGGATTTTTACACATAGTTTAACCAAGCAAATCAAACGCCAAACTAGTCATTTACCAGCAGTCTTCTTTATACCCGATTTGGGAATTTAGGACCCAATTAGTTAGCATACCATGCACTTATATGCAAAGTGGCTTTCTTCATAAAACAGATAAAATTCTGATATATAGAAGTGAAATATTTATGGATATCCCATTCAATGTACGTTAGATGCTAACTACCTAAAGAGCTTAACATCTTTTAAAAATACAGTTTAGGTATCTTGTTAAGATTTACAGAAAGCATATAAGTGCAAACCTTCTGGACTATTCATCTTTGTCTTACACTGATGCAACAGCTAATTGAGGCTTTTCTGCTGGTAACTCCCACAATTGAACTTCGCTGCATTGAAAAAGGACTCGAGGAATAAAGCCACCTCTGCGTCACTCATTCTTGTTAAAGTTAACCCATATATATTTTGTCTCGTCCGAAGGCTAGCAACATACATTGCTTCATTTGGGCTGACAATGATAGGCTGATCACACCTGAGAACTATAAAATCATAGGCGCTGTATGTAGCAGGAAATAAAGGACGGAGCTGAAACGAAAATTAAATGCCCGCATTCAAGTGAGGCGAATTCCTTCGAATTTATGTTACTGATGATGTGCAACACTGAAACGCATGTTACAGGCTTCAATTAATTTTGGAAGCATCATAGAAGTAGTACACAAATAAACATTTCAAAAGCCACCTACAGTCTTAAAATGCTCAGTGGATGGGTTTTGTTGGATTAATACATCAAGCTATTCAAATTGTGGTGCACTGATTTTAAAAGTTAAGTTCCATGTATTTTGCCATTTAATTCTACCTGATAGACTGTTGCTTTGTTGTGTTTTGGCTTACGAGTTTCTTCAGGTAAGCTTGGCGTAGAAATAGGGTAGAAAGTGGCGGAACGAAATGGTATGCCTATTTTGTGTTTTGCTTTCCAAAAAGTTTAAAAATACTCATCAACCCCAACTCTCTTATGAGCAGGTTTTTGCTTCTTTGAGGAATTACTTGGGTATTTATTTCCTAGTCCCTGAGTACTATTATTACTGTAACGTGTAGGGTCCTCTTTCTGCAGAGTTGTGTATAATCACGATGTAATACCAGACTGGTTTACACATTTTATTCAGGCTAACTACGACAGTGTCTGAGAAGTATACGTAAAGAGCACCAAAATGAAGTTCACAAAGTAAATTTCTAATATTTGGGTACAGATGCCGCATCCAGGAAGGCTGTGTCACGCATGCCGGTAACATGACCTCAACTTCTGATTCCGCAAGGAACTTGGAATTAACGCATTCTAACTCCTTCAATTATTTTACAAATACGCTCTACCTAATCTCAAGAAGCAAACATCCGTCGGAGTACATCACTAGAACATTCCCCCTCACTGAAACACGATGAGAGCTTTTCAACATACTCGTGCTATTTACTCTGGAGTATTTTAGTATCATACACAGCCAAATAAGTATAACACAACAGCTGTGGAAATTGTCAAACGATCATTTAAAAAGCTGGTCATAAGGCACGGCTAATCACTGTTACTAGGATCGTTGCCACTACCTCAGTATAGACCACATTTCGCTGAGAGGATTAAATTCAAGCTCATTCTTCTTTTTTGCATTGGAGACGAGCAAATTCTCATGGAGTTTACTGCTTTTGAGCCAAGGGAAACTTCCATCCATCGCACTTTTTATGCAGTTATTCGTTGCCATCCTAGCCTGTTAGTCATAAAATCCCACTGACTTGCTTTGCAGTGATATATGTCAGCCCACTGCACAGATTATCACTATCGGTATGCCCGAGTGTTAATCATGCCACCTACCAAATCCTCCATAGATTTTCCCCACTGTCCCGAATATGCTAAATCTACCGCTCAAAACAATCACCAAAAACATTGCCAAAATTTAATCCACATCAATCTGAGTAGCAAGTAGCCTAAATTCAGGTTTTCTTCTTAAGCCTTACCTAAGAATGTAAACAGGTGCCACTGCTAGCTCGTGTCCCCTGCTTCACTTTTACCTGCTGTTAAGCGTCGCCACTTAGGAAATTGGCTGAAACGGTACGAATATTCATGTCTGCTTTTGTGTGATCGGGTCTACACACCGTACATAATAAGAAGGATAAGAAATTTTATTGTGTTTTGTGTTTTGAGTCGCCTAAGCCATGAACTACCGTTGTGTACTAATAGTCGCATCTGCTTAACGGCCGTATATAGCCATTTGGTGAAAATGAGCATTTATTTTCGCGTTTTGGAGTACCTGCCATGTACTTGCCAGACGATGTCAATTTTGCTCTCGGTTCACTTTGAAGTCAACCTCTGCCAATAGGAGCACTGGAACTTTCACCGAATTTAAAGGATTTGTGTGATTCTTTAAAATCCCTGAACTCCACCCCCGATTGCTTCGTCCTGTTTTCCACTCATGGTGTAGAGATGGCGGATCTGGGAGGGGAACTCATCAAATAGCGCCGTTTATCGCTTATTCCATGTAGTAATTAAATCCGTGGCGACAGTGATGACTCTGTAACCGTCGTGAATATACCGTAGTTTATCTTTATTTTCATCATTTAGGTTAGCAGCCATTTTGTACTATTGGTCAAAATTAACGCATTAAGCAACACAACTTCAACGCGCTTGCGTCGTGTTGGTTTATTTTGCTACTTCCTGTGCTTGTGTTGTAATCACCTGTTTTCTGCAGTCGGATAGATAGATCTGATTCACCACTAGGCATCGAACTGACGTTTATCGAAGGAAGGAATATAAGACGTGTACGTGATCGTTACAGAACCCTGCCATTTTTCTTAAGTCGATCTTTGCCTCGAAACTCGAACGTTTTACGTAGCGATTTACTGCAATTTCGTCGGAAACCTCAAATGAAACGCGGCCTCATTGCAAACCTATTTGCCATCAGCAACCAAACGCCTGATGCAAAATGAACAATAAATAAGTGACCAACTGGTTATGTTTGATAAAGATATGACAAAATTGATTGGGAAAACAGCGCGCCGTTTAACATTTCATTTACACTTGTCGACCACCGAATTGTACAGGTAAAGTAAAGCAAACGGTTAAGATAAATAGACAGTTAATGTTCTGCGAATTCTTTAGCGCAGCGACAAATTGGATATTCCGTGTTTGCATAGTATATCCGGCGAGGTCCATGCGCAAAATTTTCATTTTCCTTCGTGCTTGCCGAACACTAACTTGCTCGTTTTAAGTAAAGCATACAATTAGGATCAATAGCTTGCATTAACTACAATGAGACGATTTAAATTATGCGAAGTATTTATGTGAATGGCAGTTTGCAATTACCCGTCTTTGTAATATTGGTCAATTGTAATATTGGTCAATTTCATTCACAACATACTCCCTTCAATAGAATGCATGGGTCTCTGTGTGTTTGCTTAAACATTTTGGCGAACAACGGGTAGTATGATCTATGGTTAACGCTCATGAATAGCGCTCATGAGCTTGTGTCTCAACTATAGGATAAAGCAAATTTCTTGGTGGCACCTTAGCATTATTAAATTTTCCTTCTTTTGATCACGACTTGAACAAATATCCCTTGTCTGACTTGTTAGTAGGTGGTAAAAGTTATTGTGGTAACGAATGAGGTTTATAATGCAATGCTAATGGAATACGAATATCGCTTTACACTAAGGCAACAGTGCATAGAGGAAATCTGTAAGCTTATCTACTTAGATCAGCCAGTCGTAAAATTACGAACGTCTAACTACCTGTGACGAATCAGTACTGGCACTTCGACAACCAAATGAAGTTTAATGGTGCAAACTTATGCTTGTCGCTGTTTGGGTAAAAATTAAACCAACAATAATGAAAGCGCAATATATTTGACATTTCTACTTTGCTATGCTAGTGGTAGGATGAAGTCTTATCAGAAATAAAACTAAATTCCTGCTTCACGTAATTAATGCAATTTAAAAATAGCCACTGCTAACTTCAAATGTTATGGATATAGTATCTAGCAATAGGACGTCATCAGCTCGCAGGCTAACCACTGTCAGTGACAGTGGAAAACAGATGGTGATTTATCTCAGGTCGTTTGCCAATTATATAGCCTAGCCAACGTCGCTCATGAATCAATGACTTCAGCTGCTGGCTATTTGTCGTCTGCCTCTAGCGGCCATGAGTTAGATCCTCTTTAGAGGACCGAGAGAATGCGCACCACTGACGAGACCCAATAGGGCGGAACTCCACCGGTGTTTTTCTAGACTAGACTCTGCTATGCGGCTTCTGAACTATTTGGAGGAAAATCGTATCAGAATTACAATTAGAATCCCGAAACTCGTGAGTTACACAACACATATGTTTAATCAGATAAATCCGAAATCTAAAACTAGAGGTGCTTAAGCAAAGCACTAGGATTAACGCGCCCCTATATGTTCACTATCTAGAATTACTCAGTTAACGCAAATAAAATCTTAAAGCTTCAAATACACTTCCAACCATATCACAATCCTAGCCGTCTCTTTCCTCTCGCATATGAATTGCTGCAAGCACAGAAAGCTGATTTGTATTCCTCTAAACTGTTCAGCAAACTTGCGTGTAACTTGTCGGATTTTGGTTGATGGCTGCAATTGCATCTTCTCGTTTCACGTTTCTACCCCGTTATTTAACACGCCACCTTCATGTCATCTCCAATCTGCTCTAAAAAGAGTTGGGAATGCTCATGTTCTGCTAGGAAATGACGGTGTTATCACCTGCTGATCTTCCATAAATGTTCCTATTGCATCACTGAATAACCCCAAAGAATTGACAGGCTTGCTTGCATTAGCCTGTTGTACATGTAAAAATGATACGTCCCTTTGTGGGGATGGTGTCATGATAGTAGGAAAAATAAAACTCACCATAGGAAAATCTTCACTTTAAATACTTCCATTTATAAAATAGCGATGTCATCCAACACCTTTAAACTACCATGGTTACAACTTGATGGACAAAATTGAGAAGTTTATGCTATTTGTCTGATGTCCTACTATCCTACTTCCTGTATGTAGTACTTGTCTCTTCAGGAATGTTATTTTTATTTATGATCATAAGTAAAACATAGCAGATATGCGAAATCGAAAAACGAACAAGGGGTCTGGAGGTATACTGCAGTATGACATACCTCAAAAGAATATACAGAATATGAGAAAAAGGACGATAGTAAACCTGCAACATGCTATCCGTAATCCAAGTATTTCTGACTCACGGCAGACACACGCAAAGTCATTAGTGATTTCAGTATGTTGAGAAAATGTTAACTATATAAAGCAGTCCCTGAAGAGAGCGCGGGTGTTGTGTTTTGTTCTCATACTTTAGAACCGACTTGTTTTCTTTGCTTGCTATTCAGGATAAACATCAAATTAATCGCGACTCTATATATCTTTCGATATTATATGTATTAGTTGAACAAAGCAAATTACCTAGCAGTCATTTAAGCCAATCTGAAGTTACGCACAGTGTAATTCTAAAGAGATATACACCACCGAATAAAATAGAAAAAACGAAATATATGATTGACCATTATAAAGTAAGGCTAAGATATTTATGCTGTGTTTAAGGAAAGTATTAAGTGCATTTTACAGGTATATTTGCGTAGCACTTATGAACTCCCAAACCAAACCACATTGCGAAGACAGAGTTGAACGTCAAAAGAAGCATTCTTACGGGTAATACCAAATGTTGTAAAACAGCGAGATATTATCTCAGTGTTCCACTAAGAGCTTAGTTAGGGAGCAAACTGAAGAACCGATAAGAGGGGAAAAATTCAGTTTCGATGTAGTGTGACATATTATGCTGATAAAACCAAACAAATGAACTTACATTCGGAGCAGTAATCATGAAAACGAGAAAACGTGTAGGTATCATGAAATTCCTCAATTCACTAAAATGTCTACAACCTTCTTATCGTTTAGAGTATGGACCTACGTGATACTTGGTATTAGTAGCTTTCAACATAGCTATTTGGTAATGAGCCAAAGTCAGGTATTTAGAAACAGGCTGGATATTGTACTACAACATTTGGATTGTGTGACTTGACCCTGTTCATTGGGTGACAACATACGCCAAAAGTCATTGAGCTAAGCACCCCCTAAGAAATTGGGGCAGACGAAATTTCATGGATAAAACATAGTAAGTATAAGGAGTCTAAAGTTGCGCCTTTTATCTCGCTGATAAGCTGTTTCTTCCTACTTATATCTTTTACATACGACTTGTCAAGCCTTAGGATTTTGCCCGCATTTTACCACTTATCCACTGTTCCTACAGTTCAATGTGCAGCTGACAAGGTAAAGTAACATAGTGGATGGTTCACCAAAGTTATGTGAACGCTATACAATGTAACGTGGCTTGAGTGCCTTAAAACAGCTTGAGGAGCACCGCTCAAACTATTTGGAGTCCGGCAGTTTTGATACTTTCCCGTGAAGCGATGGTGTGGTGCTCAATGTGAGGAAGTACAAAACAGCCTAAGAATTTCAAATCTATTTTTCGGTACCAGTGGTTCTATTGACGCCTGGTTAGGTCGTCAAGGTAGGAAGTACTAGATTTTCCTAGATCTTAGTGAATCCGATGAGCAAAAGTAAGCTACATCGGTCAATCAGTTACTGAGCCCGTTTCCTACCATGACAGTTCATGCATTTCCGTAAGCTTGTGATAGACAGACTATCGAGTTAAGAAAGAAGTAACCATAGTACACGGGCAGAAACTTTTGCGTGCAATCAAACTAAAAGAGAAAAATTTGAATTATGAATTAATATAGCCATTCACTTTTCACTCGCATTCAGTAGATTTAGACTAGTCCGGAACTGTACCAGACGGATGTGTTTTGATCTGCTGGGTCTCCTCAGTGGTGTGCATTCCAGCGTATCACTGCCGGGTTCTGCTTTTCCATGCACAGTTGGTAACTGGCATGACAGCAGAAGATTAACAGAGCTATATCATAGTCGTGTCAATCATGTAGGTCCGGCACTATCACCCATGGCGAAATGGCGCTAGCTGCTAGAATATTTGCTTCAGATCCCTGAGGCCTCCATATCTAATGACCTACTTCATGCCGACAACTTAGTTCTCCCCTCGCAAGTTCTTAACCGCTTCATCTTCTCAATCCAAGCGTTTACTCTTAGTCTTTAGACAGTCCCTTCGTCCTAGCTTCATAAATGTATTGGAAAGCGTCTCCTGACCCATATCCGGATATAAGACAGGTCCAAGACCACTGAGGCACCATGCATATTAATCTCTCTTACCAGCAAGTTTCTTTCATCCAGCATAATTGACACCTTTCTCTGCATCAACATATCTACTCTTTCTCAGGCTTTCATAAGTAAGTATTTCCTTCCGTTTATTAAAATCCCGGCTGTTTTCCATGTCGTTGTTCAGTTTTCACAGATATCTGCTTCCTAAAAGCAACAAAACTTTTGCCGTTTTACTTCAAAGAATTTGCTCTCCTATACAGTCATCATACCGCCATCTGGTGGGGCCTTTCAAATCCATCGTTGCTGTTCCGTTGGAATATCAATTTACATTACTGACTGAGGATATTTTAATATTATTTGAGCCACGAAGACTACTTGTTTTCTTCTGAACAAGTATCAAGGTCAATCATATACTACACTGTCAACGATTTGATCATGATACGCTTTACTGCCTGGAAAGATGACTCGACGGGAACCACGAAAGTAAAATGTTGGGGTCATTGTGCGGCACATCTAGTACGCAAGTGTGATGATTGTAAAAGTGCTGGGGCTCAGCGCGCGGTATCGTCATAAAAAGCAGGATTAGAAAGGGCGTTTTATTATCCTTTTTTAATAGGCATCATTCTTAATATGTCATAATGTAAATACCAACACACAGGAACAGACTAATAGAAATACCATAAGATTATTACAATGTCCTTGATTAAAAATCCCGCAGCCACAACGAAATACACATTTAAAAAAATGTTCAATTGATAAATGTAATGCAGATAAATATATTTGTCCTATTTGCAAAACGTTTTAGAGGTCTGTAACTGATGACTCTTCAAATTAGACTAAAACTTCCCCAATATATTGTTGCGTATATATGTTTTAGAACATCCTCATGCCATTATCGCCGCGATTACTTAGCAGTAATATGAGATTACTTTGGAAAGGGACGCCTAAAGTACCTTTCAAAATTGCAATCATCATTTTCCTAATTTGGACGTCCGTAGTGGTCTAGAGATTTTCCAGTATGATGTGTAAACTATTACCAAATTAGAATTTCATCTGTACCTAGGGAAATTAAGCGGTGTATCTGTCGCTTGCTAACCACTTTTGTTTAGATACACGAAATTCCGAACTTCGACCTCCGCAGTCCAGCTCCTACCTTATCGGAACATTCTTTCTTTCCTTTCCCTAATTAGCTTTGTTTGGGTGCCGTTTTAGCCAAGCGAGCCTGTACCTTTCGACAATAAATGTGCACCTCACCCATTTTTACTTGGTTTTCCTTTTCCAACGGTTTCTCGGTTTGAAACAATTAGCTCCCTTGAGCATTTTAAACAATGCTGTGAGAAGATGAAAGCTGACAGATGTTAATATTTCGTATTGTTTCGTCAGTTCCAATAAAATAACCATGGTAGAGACAAAGATGAGTGCAGAAATTTCCCACCTTTCCTACTACAAACGCTACGTGGACGATATATTAGTGTTCTCGTCATCAACAATAAAGATCGCACGTCTTGTCGAACATTTTAATAGTGTATATACAAATTTGAGAGTAACCAGCGAAGTAGAATGTAACAACCGTCTCCCATTTTGGACATACTGATTAGTCGTAGAGAAAACGGTCTCATCAAACTATCTGTTTATCGAAATCCGACATGGTCCGGGCAGTACCAGCATTTTATGAGCTTTACTCCTTTCGGTACAAGCGAACACTACTCAGGACCTTGTTCAATCACGCAAAAGGAATATGCAACCCCGATTGCCTGGAAGAGGGACAGGAGCTTTTGACTAATGCGCTCTTGGAAAACGGTTATCCTCGCCGGCTTTTTTGTAAAATATAGCCAGACGAGAGTGGCAAGAGAAAAAGTTCCCACTGTAGCCAAAAATATCTTAATAGAACTACCGTTTAAAGGTGATCCTTCCACCATGAGGACAACCAAGCTATTAATTTGCGCTGTTCACAAGACTTATTTTGCTGCTGAAGCTGTGTTATTAACCGAACCAAAAAGTGCCTGTTCCCCCAACGAAGGAAAGACAAACTTTCGGTGCCATTTCACACTGCATTTGCCAATTCACTTGTAGCTGCGAGTCACGCTGCATAGGCCGTACCGAGAAAATGTTGAATCCCAGCGTAAGGGAACATGTACCTAAGTGGGTGCAGCGTGAAATTTTCCAGTCTTCCTCTTCGTCTACCACCTGTTCACGAAAGTCACTTGCCTCATCCATAGGTAGAAACTTAATGGCCACTAGTCATCCATTCGACCCTGCCACACTGTTCACAATCTGGTTGCGACATGCTAACAACCGCATTCTACATTTCGCCGAGGTTTGTCGGTTGTGCGAATTTGGCCTCCGTCTTTCAATTTCCCTATAATTGGCGACCATGCATACAGATACTTGCGGTAAGGCAGATACTAACGAATACGTAGTACCACTAAGCATGTAACGCACGCTTCCGAGACACGTAATCCCAGCAAGCAGAAGACGTCTAAGCAGCAGGAGGTTTATCAATCAATTGAGGAAGGTACAAGACTCACGGAACTCGCGTTGCGAGACCGGGGGTGTGTGTCTGATGATTGGCTGGCTGTTTTGTGTGGTAACCAATCCACGCACGGCTGAGTAAACGGATCGAAGTCATTCGCGTACGTGACATCCCCTCACCTCTTGAAATGTTTATACTCCTGGCACGAACCGGTCAACGGGTTTATGCGTACGTTGAGATCTGCGAAGCGTTGGTTCATCTGACGATTGTAAAGAATCCTGGGGTTTTGCTTCCGTTTCCGGCTGAACGGTTGCTGATTCACCCAGACGTTCATCTGCTGTTGTCCCCACAAAACGTGATCGTATATGGTCCGAGTGTCGCCTTACTATTCGACCATTTAATTCAAGATCGGCTTGGGTACAGTCACCTTTAATTACGGTTGCGGGTTGCCAGCAGTGCTCATGGGGAAGTCTTGTGTATACGGGATCACCCGGCTGCCAACTAGAGTCGTGGTTATTTTGCGATGCGGCAGCCTTGTCTTGTTTCTTCTCCATTTGTGCTCTATGATTTGGAAACAGAAGATCCAGTCTGGTACGGAGTGTTCTGCCAAACATCATCTCCGCGGGTGATTTACCAGTGGCTTCCGAGGGCGTTATTCTGTAAGCAAACAGCAAGCGATCTAACCTCGTCTGAACAGTTCCTGGTGCTTGTTTCGAGAGACCTCTTTTAATTGTCTGTACCGCCCTTTCCGCTAGCCCATTAGAAGCAGGGTGATACGGAGCTGTACGGATATGCTGGACACCATTGCTATTCATGAAGATTTCAAATTCTTTGCTAGTGAAACATGGCCCATTGTCTGTGCAGAGTGTCTCCGGTATCCCAAATATTGCAAATGACGACCGCATTTTGGAGATAGTTGTCTCTGTAGTAGGGTGGGCAACGGGATAAACATCTATCCATTTCGAATGAGCGTCAATTAGCAGCAGGAAGAATACACCATTAATGGGTCCAAAGTAATCCGCATGGATGCGCTGCCATGGCTTTTCAGGCCAACGCCAATTGTGTACCGGACCGGGAGGTTTATTTGACTGATACTGCTGACACAAACCACATGTTTTTAGATAGTTCTCTATCTCTGTATCTAGGCCAGGCCACCAGCAATAACCGCGCGCCAAGGCTTTCATTCGGGCTACGCCTGGATGTGCGTTGTGGAGTTCCTTTATGATGAACGGCCGTGCCTTTAGCGGTGGAATCAGGCGCGATCCCCAAAACAAGCATCCATCGTGAAGGCTCAATTCATTTTTCCGTTGTGCGTAAGGTTTAAGATCGACGGGAACTGTAGTAGGCCAGCCGGTTTTTGTAAATCGCACTACAGAAGATAGCGTTGGGTCACGATCGGTCCACTGACGTATGGTGTCACCTGTCAATGGAGTGGTGTCGAGGTGTTGCATTAGATTTACAAGCTCTACTGGTTCCTCCAGTATTTCGTCTGGGGTCGCATGTGGTAACCTGCTTAATGCATCCGCTGTATGATTGTTCAACCCAGGAATATACGAGATTCGATATTTATATGCACTTAATATTAATGCCCAGCGTTGCATTCTCGGTGAAAACATCTGCTCGATTCCCTTTGACTCGCTCAGCAAAGATATCAGTGGTTTGTGGTCAGTTTGTATTTCGAAATAGTTCCCCCAAATGTACTGATGAAACCTCTTGACGCCAAATATAACTGACAGGGCTTCTTTATCCAGCTGGGAGTAATTCTTTTCGGCTGGTTGTAAAGTTCGTGAAGCAAATGCAATCGGGTGTATGATACCATTGGACATTTTGTGACATAGAACTGCTCCGACTCCGTATGGAGAGGCGTCACATTGTAAGATTAACGGTTTTTCACTATCGTAATGGACCAAAACAGGTGCGGAAGCAAGACACTTCTTTGCACAAGTAAAAGCAGATTGATGCTCACTTTTCCACATCCACGGGATGTTTTTGTGTAACAGTTCGTTTAATGGAGCAAGAATGGTCGAGGCATCAGGTAGGAAACGACGATAGTGGGA
Source organism: Dicrocoelium dendriticum (assembly GCA_944474145.2). Classification (NCBI taxonomy): domain Eukaryota; kingdom Metazoa; phylum Platyhelminthes; class Trematoda; order Plagiorchiida; family Dicrocoeliidae; genus Dicrocoelium; species Dicrocoelium dendriticum. The sequence continues at coordinate 24,478 of CALYDF020000474.1, read as the reverse complement.
CAGCATTCCCAGGAATGATCGTAGTTCATCGCTATTCTTGGGCTGAGGTGCCTGCACAATAGGCGCTATCTTATCTTGCAGGACATGCAAACCGGTTTTGTCCAGTTTGTAACCAAGGTAACAAACAGAATCGGATAAGAACTCACATTTGGACTTTTTTAATTTTAACCCACACTCTTCCAGACGCAGGAGAACAGTTCGCAATGTGTTTAGGTGATCAGAGTCACTGCGACCAGTAACAAGGATATCGTCCAAGTATGCACAGGTGAACGGTATATCTTTAACTATATTATCCACTATACGTTGGAAAATGCTGGGTGCTGAATTTATTCCAAACGGGAGACGCGTGTACTGGAATAGTCCGAGGTGGGTAGTTATTGTGGTCAGTTCCTGTGACTCATCATCAAGTTCGACCTGAGAGTATGCGTGACTGAGATCTAGCTTGGAAAACTTTTGGCCGCCGGCTAAAGTCGCGTACAAGTCTTCAATACGTGGTAGGGGATATTTTTCCACTTTCGACGCTTGGTTGACTGTCAACTTGTAGTCCCCGCAAATACGGACGGAGCCGTCAGGTTTGAGTACAGGTACAATGGGAGTGCCCCAATCCGAATGTTGCACCGGAACTATGACTCCTTCTGATTGTAGACGTTGTATCTCTGCCTCAACTTTAGGGCGCATTGCATAAGGTAATGATCTAGCTTTGTAAAATTTTGGTTCGGCACCCTCTCGGAGTTTGATGGAAGCCTTGAAATGACGCATTTTTCCCAGTTTATTTTCAAACAACGATGAGAACTCGTTCAATAATCCATTCAAACTGCCGTCTTCAACAGTGAGTTGGTTGAGTTGCATGGTCTCGGGAAAGAACTGTATCCAGTCTCGACCCATGAGATTCGGTTTGTTCCCAGGTACAACGATTAAGGGCAGGGTGAATTCTCGCTCCCCGTGCCTGGCTTTAACGAAACATCTGCCCAACACCTGAATTGGATCACCTGTGTACGTCTGTAATCTCGAGTTGCACGGTAGCAAAGGTGGTAGCTTTTTCATTGAACCGCGGTTTACAATGGTGACCGCCGCCCCAGTATCTAGCTCCATGTCTACCGGTTCATCCTCTATCATCAAACGTATTGTATAAGGAGGACAGTTTTTGTGTGTCACACTCTTCAAGTACACGGAGTTAAGCTCACTGTTCAAATTTTTTAGGACATTATCTTCCCGTAACTCTATCTTGCTTTGACGATTTGATGAGGCGATGTTCGTGGGGCGGGAACTTTCCGATCTACAGACGCGTGCTAGATGACCTATCTTGCCACATTTCCGACAGATACTTTCTTTGTGCCGGCAATCGGAAGCGTGAGAATGCCGCAAACCGCAACGATAACACACAAATTGTTTTCGATTTTCACTGCTGTCTGATTTACGGATCGCCTGCACATCATCAGCTACCGGCCGACCGGTGAACTCGCGTAACTGGTGTGTAATGTTCTCACGTTGGCGAACGATGAGACAAACGTTTTCCCACGTGGTGGCCGACTCATCCAAGGATAGCAACTTCTCTCTAGCAGTTTCGTCCGATATTCCCGCAATCAAACATTGAATTTTCATTTGCTCTTCAATTTTTCCAGGTGGAATATCATTATACTTACAATCAGGAATGGATTGGTGAATATGTGCAATAAAATCATTGACGCTTTCGTTCGGCTTTTGGACAAGTTTTGAAAAGCAGTATCTAGCAGTGTAAACATTTTGTTTCAGCCCCCATAACGTGGTATAAGTATCCAAAGCAGAACTGAGGGTGGCATAATTTTCCAGTTGTAGGGCATCGTAGTGTCTCTGACCTTCATCGCCAAGCACCTGCCTGAATAGTGTGATTTTGTGAGCCTCAGAAAGACAAACGGTCGGATTCAGTACAGGAAGTAATTCCACGTAGTTAGTAAATGATTTTCTCCATCTTATCCAATTCGATAAGGTCGGTTTTTCCTCAGCAGATGACCAGAATATAGGAGGTGTATTCAACATTGGGTTCGTCATTTTCGTCGCCACTAATACGTAGTACCACTAAGCATGTAACGCACGCTTCCGAGACACGTAATCCCAGCAAGCAGAAGACGTCTAAGCAGCAGGAGGTTTATCAATCAATTGAGGAAGGTACAAGACTCACGGAACTCGCGTTGCGAGACCGGGGGTGTGTGTCTGATGATTGGCTGGCTGTTTTGTGTGGTAACCAATCCACGCACGGCTGAGTAAACGGATCGAAGTCATTCGCGTACGTGACACTAACCTTCCTTTTCCGGATTTGCCCGTATATCCCTCTCGCTTTCTTCATTCTCTCCATATTTAGATTAGCTGATTTATTTTCGCTAACTTAAACTTTGTATACATGCATGTCATACTTTTAGAGGATGACGCTAACATAAGTGTTGTACCGTACCAACTCCGCCTTTTCATGAAAGAAATTTGAAAAGCTGGTTTGCTGCCCTCGAATCCATGTTTCGGTGTGTTATGTCGGATCTGGAAAGGTCAAAAATCACCTCAAAGTCGTAGCAATTCTTCCGAAGGTTGTTGATAATCCCGATGATATTCTAGGTCCCACTAATCACCGACGACTTGCGCGGAGAACAAAGTTGCCGTTTTAACGGAAACTAATATTTCAGATCACCACCACTTCACGAATTTGCTTAGCGAAACCGTGCTAGGTGATTTGAAACCATATCGGTTCCTGTGTAAGATGCAGAGTATTTTAACATTCTTTACGCTAAGGTAAACATTTCTCTATTTCAGATGGCCAAGATGGCTGACCGGATCTGGGAAGCTTACAACCAAATTGCGCGCATCTAGTCAACGTCGCACAATAACATCGCGCAGTTAGCATCAACTTTGCTACTTTAAGCAAACAACTCAAGGAAATGGTGGCTTTAGAAAAAGCCGGAAAGAACCGCTCTAGAAAACGATTCCGTTTCTCCAGTTAAAGGTATCCTTCACGATCCTAGTCTAAGATATCTTATCATCACTAGTACCACAGAAGATTTGGTGAGAATGCTAAATCTTGTCGCATACCCTGCTTCTTCTCAAATAGGCGGACCGAACAACAAATAGAGGCGAGGGACGTGATCATGTGATCATGTCTGGTGACCTAGTGGGTTGCATCCATCGGTCGGCGCGAGCTATTCATTATGAAACTTAACACCCATTTGCTGTGAGCAAAAACCGTCTCCATCACCGCCAATAAATCCTAACATATCTCTAGCAACTTTGAGCTGCCATATGTTAATTGGCTGCTGGCTACGCACATGGTCATCCGGAGAATGAGTAAGTAATCTCATGTATATGTCTCAAGTGGTGGACTCAGCAAATCAGTGAGTCTACCAGAAGTACCACTATCCTAGTTTTCGTATTCACAATTGGATACTTTCTGCAGATGTAACGGTTGAACACCCCCTACCGTACGCTGATCACAACACTGTACTTTGTAACATAACTTTTGAATCATCTAAGCCATCAAATGCGGTATTATAACAAATGGAAACCTCTATCGAGTTGACTGGAACGCATTTAATCAATTTATCAGTACCACGAGCTGAACAACCTCATTCTCTACCCATAAATCTTTAGTAGCTGCAAAAGTATTTTTCAACGGTATACTCCCACGTATCGGGGTTTTGGCACCGGTCATACGGTGCGATACTGACAAATGCCTCTCCACGAAGGTGCAACTAATCTGAAGTAATATAAAACTCTGTATCGCAGAAGCAGCACCATCACTACATTGAAACTGATATATTAACTACCATTGTAACAATGGTATTTAAACCAGACAAGCAAAAGCAATGCTCAACTTCGGGCAATTAAAACTCCTGAAAAGGTGTGCACCTTGATTCAGCTACCCAGAAGATAAAGCCCATTAGGTTATCAGAAACTAAAGGCGCTGATGTTAGACAATAGTTCATTAACGCGCGACGTCCCCCGTTTCTGCGAGTCAATCAAATCCAGCATTGCCTCGTTATTTGTTCTTAACTCTCAGCTGTCTCACCCCCATTATATAAGGACAAACTAGCTACTCTGCAATGTTCATGAGACATTGAGAGTGCATAACGCCACAGCGCATGTAAGGACGTCATGCTGTCAGAGCCCAGATAGCATCCTCCAAGCTGTCATAAAGCTAGGTCGAAAAATATCCATCGTTATTAAATGGCTTTAACCGTTCACCAACTACTTGCTGCTTTCTAGCGCAGTGAAAATCCTCCATAATAATGCCTTAGAACAAAGTTGGCCAACGAAACGCATTGACAAGTTATGGCCCGATAAATTACAGTTCCATTGCTTCTAAAGTCCTAGAAAGTATATTCAAATTAGCGTTGTACAATGTACTATATAATTGAGCCTGATCAATCGCTTTCAAATTGCTTTTTTCTCCAAGCGCTTAAATTGCATCGATCAAATTAGAATATGATTGACAGAGAATTGGTAATCATCGCAATTCTTTTAGACACGCAAAAGGCTTTCGACTGTATGCCACCCAGTCCACTGTTTTCCATGATAATGTCGTATGGCATTGGAAGCACTTTGTTAAGCTGGTTCTACTCAAACCACACCGATCGCAATGAGGCTAGACTTGGTCGTAGTGAGATGGTTTGAGTGCTTCAGTGATTCATTGAGCTATGCTCTGTGGTGCATTTTTGCACCTTCGGAGCCACTCATATCAAGTTGGTCAATGGATAGAGGCCAGAAAATCTCAGACTCCTGGTCTTACCGTTTGTGGATGGAATGAAAGTGACTTTCTATTGCTTAAAACCACGACCCCTTGTAGCCCACTGCAAAACCCGCTGCCTTGCTGTCAGGGTTTTAAACAAAACGCTTTATTTGATAAACCAAATCGATCTTCTATCTACGCTTGGGCAACCTGACAGTATCCTGCCCACCCAATGCAAGGAGGTTCTCTGCAAACAATATCTTGATGCTCTGGCAGTCGCAGACGATAATAGACCATGCCCATCTGCCGCAACAAGCAGTGTGAATAAGGGTTTGGATGCTACTGCTCAAGCCTGTCCATCTTTTTATTCACTCGCTTACGCTTTTTCAAACTTATCGTCCCGTTCCAACTCCAATTTTGTCCCACCACTATTAAACCCACCGATTCATGGCCCTCCCCAAACATGATTTGCTAAGCGTTTATTTTTTTCAGCTCACATGCAGGCGCGGAGCATCACTCATGTCCTGTCGACAAGCCCATGTTCAATCAAGCGATCCACCCCAATTCGTCGTGTTCCATCAAGAGCCCTCGATCCTCCTTCAGATTAGCATGCTTCAATGTACGCACACTTCTAGAGAGCGATCGACTGACTGCACTTGCCCACATATTAAAGACGTTCTCCATCGATACCTGCTGCATATCGGAGACCCAGTTGCACGACTCTGGCTCTGGCTCACTCTGTGATCGGCTTCAGGTGACACCAGCAGTATGTTTTCATTGCGCCTATCCAGTAATGATGCAGCTTCGAACACCGGCCAAGCCAGCTTTGGTATTGCCGTGAGTCCTTGGGCCGAAGTTGCTCTGGTTGATTAAATCCCAATCAGTAGCCTAATGTGTGGGTCCGATTGGCTGGTTTGTGTAACGCTTCAAAGTCGCACGAGACTTGTATTTGTCTATTTGTCATTGCTGCCTACGCACACACAATTTCTCGCAATGATTCAGAAAAGACGACTTTTATGGCTAAATGACGAAGCTTTCTCGCCACAGAAGAAGCACGGGCACTGTTGTGCTGGCGGGGGATTCGTGTGCTTAACATGGAACATTACCCATCGAGGAACTGAATCTGGCGGCCATCACGGCGTAGGCTCTGGTGAAGATAACGGTGAGCGGTTACTTCACTTGTGTGAAGATGCTCACTTATTTCTTACGAGCGCTAACATCCGACACAGCACCCGCCGGAGGGTGACTTGGCGACCACCAGCCTTGAACAAATGTAATGCTGTTAAACTGTCTTACGTGGCTTTTTACAGGGAGAACGCTTGCCAGGCGAAAACCCACCACATCCTGTTGCACTGCACCAAACAGTTGGTACCCCGAAGAAGTCATATTTTCGTTGTCGATTGAGCAGCAAGAGATTGCTGACAAGCCATATGCCAGTGATTGGACGCTTGACAGGTGGGATCACAGTCAGGTAGTTATGTTTTGATTCAGGAAAGGTGCGTTAATAAATTGCTTTGAAGGCTATTTTGCTTGCAGGCCTTGGCTGCTCCAATCCTCCGAATAACTGAATCCAGCTCCACGAACCGTATAGCAAAAGCTCGAAGTGCTTTTGATAGCCTTTGCCAACTACCGCGCCGGCGCGACATCACTCTCGCCCTGCAGTGTAGAGTGTACAATGCAGCGGTACTTTCGACCCTACTGTACGGTTGTGAAATGTGACCCCTTAGATCAGCGGAAAGAAGTGGCTCGTTACGTTCGACCGCCGGTGCCTTCGCATTTTGACTCACATCTAGTGGGAAGACCGCGTGAGCATCGAGCGTGTTCGACGCCTTATTTACAGTACAGGAAGAGGAACTGAACCGCTCAATGCCGTCCGTACACGCACGTAGCTCCGCTGGCTAGGCTAGGTGTTAAGCATGCCCGCCCACCGGCGCCCAAGATGAACGTTATTTGCGAGACGGGGGTATGGATGAAGGAAAAGGAGAGGTGGATAAGCGATAAGTTTGTCCAGAAGAATACCGACCCACACTTCGAAGCTCGATTTGGTTAGAGTGTCACAGCTCCCTGATTACTGTCCAAAACAGGATGAACGCACTTGGCTAGATACACTTGCTGACATGGCCAGGATCCGACCTCAGAGGCGTTCGTGCTGTGCGTTTGTTTATCCCTCCCAATCCCTATTAGCCTTCCCCTCCAACAACTAACTCATTTCTTAGCATAAAACAAATTTTGCTAAATAAATTTTTGCAGCATATTAGCCGGCTGGTAGCTCTCCGGTACGATGCCCATCAGCAACTGGTACCCCAGCTGGCATCCATCTGCTACATCATTTTCTTTTGTATTACGGCATATTAGCTGAGGCTTTTCCACCTCTAGCTACGTTTTAGATATTTGATTACCGGTCAAACTCAAAGAGTCCAAAGGGGTCGCACTAGTCCCTGCTAAAACAACTAACAAGCTGTGTGTTCCAGAGAGTTTTGCTTGGAGCAATGCTTTATAAATATACATAAACATTGCGAAACAACAAGGACGAACACCAGTTTCTGCATGCTTGCGATATCAAACAAGTCTATCATTTCATCCAGAATAAATACAACAGTGTCTGGGAAGCGTACGCAAATACCACCACAATGAATTTCTCAGCAAGCAAGTCCTTCCTACTTGGGTACAGATGCCGCATCCAGGATGACCTTGTCACGAACGCCAGTAACATGATCTCAATCTCTGATTCCGCATGGAACTTGAAATTAAGGTATTCTACCTCCTTCAATTTTATACTACATGCTATATCAAGTTACAGGAAGCAAGGAACCATTCGGCTACATCATTAGAACTTTCTCCTTTCCTGAAACACGACGAGAATTGTTCAGCATAATCATGATACCTGATCTGGAGTGTTGTATTATCATGCACAGCCAAATAAGAAAGACACAGCAGTTATGGAAATTGTGCAACGATCATTTAAAAAGCTGGTCATGAGGCGCGGCTAAACGCTATGTTACTATGATCCTTGTCGCCACCTCCGAATATACAATCCTTGGCTGCGAGGATTGAGTTAAATCTCGTTCCGCTGTTCAACATTAAAATTGCGTGGACTCTCATGGAGATTACTGCACTTGAGCTACGGGAAACTTCCATCCATCGCACTTGTTATGTAGTTATCCGTTGACATCAAAATCTGTTAGTCATAAAATCCTACTGGCTTGCTTTGTAGTAATAAATGCCAGCCTACGGCACCGTTTGTCACTACCGGTACGCCCGAGTGTTAACCATGCCACCTACCAAATCCTCGATAGACTTTTCTCACTATCCCGAATGTGCTAAATCCACCGCTCAAAACAATCGTCACAAGCATTGCCATAATCTAATCTACATAACATCTGAGCAGCAATTAGCTAAAGTCAGCTTTTATTCTTTAACCTTACGCATTAATATAAACAGGTGCCACTGCCAGCTACTTTCCCCTGCTGCGACTTTAATGGCTCCCCAGCTTCGCCACCTAGAAAATTTGAAGAAAGGGTACAAATATTATTGTCTTTGGTTTTGGGTGATCGGGTCTATACTCCGTAAAGATTAAGCAAGATCAGAAATTTTATTCGGTTTTGTGCTTTGAGCCGCGTAAACCATGACACTACGGTTGTGTACTAATAGTCGCATCTGCTTATGGGGCCGTATATACGCTTCGATAAAAATGCGAACTTATTGTATGGTTTTGGAGTACCCCCGTGTGTCTTGCATTGTGACAGGCAATCTCAATTGTGGTCTCGGTTCACTTTGAAGTCAGTTTCTGTCAGTAAGAGCAATGGGCCGGTCAGCGAATTGGAGGGTTTTGGTACGATTATTTTACACCCCTAAACTCCACCCCCGATGGCTTCGTCCTGGTTTAGACCCATCTTGCAAGGTAGCTGAGATGGGAGCTGAACTGGGCGCATAGCGGCGCTGTGTCGCTTGCTCCATGTACCAAAGAAATCCGTGGCGACGGTGATGACTCTGTAGCCGTTGTGAATATACCATAGTTTATCTATATTTTCATCATTTAGGTTACCAATCATTTTGTTCTATTGGTTTAAATTAACGTATTTAGCAAACGCGCTCGCGTCGTGCTGGTTTCTTTTGCCACTTCCTGTGCTTGTGCTGTAGTCACCTGTTTCCGGCAGTCGGATAGATAGCTCTGATACACCACTAGGCATCAAAGTGACAGTTACAGAAGAAAGGATTATAAAGAGTGTACCTGATCGTTATAGAACCCTGATATTTTCCTAAGGTCGAAGTTTGCCTCGAAACTCAAACGTTTTACGTAGCGGTCCACTGCAATTCCGTCAAATATCTTAAAAGAAAGGGGCCTTACTGCAAATCTTTTTTGCCATCGGCAACCAGAGACCTGTTGCAAAATGAAAAATAAATAAGGGACCACCTGGTTATGTTCGATAAATTTATGACAAAATTGTTTTTGGGAAACAGCGTGACATTTTACATTTCATTTATAATTGTCGACCACCGAAATTTACATGCTAAGTAAAGCATACAGTTAGGATAAATAGGCAGTTAAAATTATGCGAAATATTTTGCGCAATGGCGTCGTATACCCGGCAAGGTCGGTGAGCGACATTTTGATTTTCATTCATGTTTGCCGAACACTGACTTTCACATCTTAAGTGAAGCATACAATTAAGATCATTAGCTTGTCATACCTACAATGAGACGGTTTAAATTATGCAAAGCATTTATATCAATGGAAGTTTCCGAATATTCGTCTCTGTAAGATTTACATATTAGTTAGGAGCCTTAACAACATACTTCCTTCAATAGAATGTATCGGTCTCTGTGCGTTTGCTTCAAAATTTTGGCGAACGGCGGGTGGCATGAGCTATGAATATCGCTCTTGTTTAGCGCACATGACCTTGTGTCCCAACAATTTGAAAAAGCAAATTCCCTGGTGACAATAGCATTATTAAAGTCACCTTCTATTGTTCACGATTAAAGAAACACCCCATGTCTGACTTGTTCGTAGGTGGTAAGCAGATTGTTGTGTTACCGAATGCGGTTTATAATGCATAGTTAATGGCTTGCAAATACCGCTTTAGACTAAACCAACAGTACATAAATCATATTTGCAAAGCTTAACCACTTAGGTCGGGTAGCCTATCATTACAAACGTCTAACTACCTGCACTTCGATAAATAACTAAAATTTTAACGGTCAAAGCTTATGCTTGTAGATGATTGCGAAAAAGTAAACCAACAATGGCGAAACCGAAATATATTTGACGTTCCTACTTTACTCAATAGTTTGAGGCTGGTACTTCGCTCCTATTTACAGGCGCAAAATGATCGATTTGCATCATCATTGTGTAGACGGTTTGAGTGAACGTTTTCTGTTAACTTGGAGCTTTTACTCAGGAATTTAACACAAAATTTCAAGCGAAGGCCTGTTCCGTTTTTAATATCTAACACTTTCGAATACATTTGAGAGTTCTTCTCCTTCTCAACTCAGGGTTTCAAACTAAACATATTTAAGGCAGATTACAAAGGGCAAACACGTACATTTAACTAACTGTTATCACGGCACGCTAGTGAAAGCTCGATTAAAATGGGTTAAAATTGCCTGCACTAGCTTTGCGAGTTCGGTCATTTTTAAATCGTTTGCTTTTTTTCTAATGTGAGAAACTCGCACATCCACTCATCCCACCAACACAGTAACTCATCCACTGCACAGCTGAAATTTAGGCGACTGAGCCCATGTGACTTCACAGTAACTCCGTAGCACACAACCTATCTGTCTGATCACGTAACTCCGAGATCTAGATCTATAAATAAATAAATAAATTCTCTATTCTCGTGCAATGCGATCATGTTAAAGAGACAACTTTGGATCTGAGTTCTACATGTATGTGGGAGTGCATGTGTCAATCTGTTATACGAGTTTGAATGTGTGACTGCAATTGCGATTGATCACGTGGATAGTGTGAGAAGGGTTGGGTGACGTCCATGGTGGGGGTGTGGTTTGTTGGGTAATCATAGGGCAGTGAGTTTAGTTAATGGCGAGTCACATCCGCCTCGTCACGGTGCTGTTAGACAGACACACGTGGCTTTTTATAAGGAGAACGCTTGCCAGGCGAAAACCCACCACGTCCTGGAGCACTGCCATAAACAGTTGGTACCCCGGGGAAGTCATATTTTCGTTGTTGGTTGAGCAGCTTGAGATTGCTGACAAGCCATAAGCGGGTGATTGGACGCTTGACAGCCGGGACCACAGGTAGGTAGTTATGGTTTGATTCATGTAAGTTGTGTTAATCAATTGTTTTTAAGGCATTTTGCATGCACTCCATGGCTGATCTAATCCTCCGAATAAGGGCATCCAGCTCTAATTGACCAGTGTAAGTAAACCAGAAAGGGAGTGAGTGTGTTGGAGGCCTGATATGGATCCACTTTTCTCTTTGTAGGTTAATTCAGTCGCAGACTCCAGGGCCAGGTGTGATCCTTGGTAAGTTTCTGTTAATATTTCCAGCCCTCGGGGGAGAATGAGAGCCGCAGTGCCCACTAAGAAAACCTGTGACATCACGTAGTGTGAATGTAAAAGTCGTATATCTTACAACTTGTTGAAAATGATCAATGTACAAGGCAAATGATTTGTTATATGCGGGCGAAAGTTGCTAAATAACTAGGAGCAGGAATGAGACGATGAGTGAGGACAAAAGAAGACGATAGCAAACGAAAAAATAAAACCAAATTTATCACGGGTGAATATGCTGCAAAACAAGGCTTCTAATCCTCTATCAAAGGTCAGTGAACGTGCCAAACAAGAGTCAGTATAACTCATTTGCCGAGTAGCTGTCAGAAAACAGGCGACAGAGCTCAGAAGAGACGGGATTAGGCAGAATGAAGAGGCCAGTCGGGCCAGCAGATGTGGGTGTGATATTTAAGGAAACAAGCAGAGATTATGCACACAACATATAGGACAAAGTTTAGGAAAGGAAGAGTAACAAGTTCAGGGAGGTGAAAGGTGTGATGAATCAGATGCAACTGAGCTAACTGAGCTACAGGGTATCATGCATAGATTCATAAGGTCAGGGTGAGGCGAGATCAAGAACAGAGTAATCAGGCAGGTTTGCATAGGCTTACGATGATGGGGCTCGGAAAGGTAGCATGAAGGAGAAGTAGCCTGGTTAAGGTTAGAAAAAAGTGAATACCACTTGTGAATATGCTTTAACCCAGGTCTTTAAGTCTCCATGAACTAAGCGGGGTAAGGAAACTGAAAAGACCGGTGAGGCAGTACGAGACGAACGCATCAGGTAGACAACAAACAATTTATTCGGAGTAACCTGCCTCTATGTGCTCACTATCTTAATTTACGCCGGTAATGCTACGAAATGCTTAAAGTTTCAAATTCAACCTCGATGATATCATAATCCTATCTTGCTCTTTCCTCTCGCATATGAATAAAATTGCTCTAAGCACAGAGAAACCTGATCTGTATTACCCGAAACTGTTAAGCAACATTGCGTGTTACTTGTCTGATTTTGGTTGATGGCTGCAATTGCTTCGTCCCGTTTCACGTTTCTACCCATATATTGAACCCGCTAGCTCCATGTCATCTCCAATCTGTTCCAAAAGAACTGAGAATGTTCGTGTTCTGCTAGGAAACTTCTGTGTAAGCACCTGTTGATCTACCCTAAATGTACCTAATGCATCCCTGAATAACCCCAAATCATTGACAGACCTGCATGCGTTTGCCTGTTGTCCACGTGAAAATGATCCTTCCCTTTGTGGGGATGGAGTTCCGATAGCAGGAAAAATAAAACTCACCATCAGAATATGTTCACTTTAAATATTTCCATTACTCAAATGACGATGCTATCCACCACTTTTAAACTATCGTGGTTACAACTTGATGGACAAAACTGAGACGTTTATGCTATTTGTCTCATACCTTAATATCCTACTTCCTGTCTGTAACTCCTGACTTTTCCGGAATTTTCTGTTCATTTATGATCATAAGTTAAACATAGCAGATATGCAAATTCGAAAGAGGAAAACGGGGTCTGGAGGTATACTGTAGTAAAATATGCCTGTAACGAATATTCATAATATGGGAATAAATACGATATTAATCTAGCAACATGCATTTCGTAATCCAAGTTTTTCTGACTCAAGGCTAACAGACGCAAACGCATTTGCGTTTGCAGTATGTGTAAAAAATTTTAAGTATTAAAAGAGTTCCTGAAGAAAGCGCAGGTGCTGTGTTTTGTTCTCATAATTTAGAATCAAATTGTTTTATCTACTTGATATACACGGTAAATATCAAAGTAATCGTGATTCCATATCTCTTTCGATAGCAGTTGTATTACTTGAACAAAGCAAATTACCTAGCAGTCAGTTAAGGAAACCTGGAGTTACGGAATGTGTAATTCTAAAGAGATATACGCCACCGGATAAAATAGAAACAACGAAATATATGATTGCCCACTATTGTTATGGCAACATTTTTCCGCTGTGTTTAAGGAAGAGTTTAGGTGAATTTTACTGGTATATTTGCGTAGCACTTATGAACTCCCAAACCAAACCAAATTGCGATGACAAAAGTTAAACGTCATAATGTTGGAAAGCAGCAAGATATTATCTCAGTGTTCTACTAAGAGGTTAGTTAGGGAACAATCTGAACGACCGATAAGAATGTAAAACACCAGTTGCCATGTAGTGTGCTGATAAAACCAAAACGAATGAACTCACATTTGTAGCAGTAATCATGAAAACGTGAAAACGCTTAGGTATCGTGAAGGCCCCAATTCACGAAAACGTCTATACCATTCTTCCCGCGTAGATTATGAAGTTACGTGATACTTCGTGATCGTAGCTGTCATCATGGCTATTGGGTAATGAGCCCATATCAGGCATTTAGAAAAAGGCTTGATATTTTACTACAATATTTGTATTATGTGAGTTGGCCCCGTTCATTGGGTGACAAAATACGCAAATAGATATTGAGCTAAGCATCCCCTAGGACATTAGTGTAGACGGAATTGCATGTACATAACATGGTAAGTATAACGAGTCCAAAGGTGTGCATTTTATCTTGCTAGCAAGCTGTTTCTTCCTACTTATGTCTTTCACACATGACTTGACAAGCCTTAGCATTTTGCCCGCATTATACCACTGATCCATGGTTCCTACAGTTCAGTGTGCAGCTGACAGGGTAAAGTAAAAGGTGAATGGTTCACCAAATTTATGCGAACGCTGTACAATGCAACGTGGCTTGTGTGCCTCAAAACAGCTTTAGAAGCCCTGCTCAATGTATTGGAGTCTGGGCGTTGTGATAAGTTACAGTGAAGTGATGGTGTGGCGCTCAATATGAGGAAGTACAAAACAGCCTAAGAATTTCAAATATATTTTCTGGTACCCGTGGGTCTATTGCTGCTAGGTTAGGCCATCGAGGTAGGAAGTACTAGAATTTTCCTACTTCTTAGTGAATCCGAAGAGATAACTAAGGCTACGTGGGTCAGTCAGTTACTGAGCCATTTTCCTATCAGGATAGTTCATGCATTGCCGTTTACAGGAAGTAAGCTGGAGATAGATAGAATACCGAGTTAAGAAGGAAGTAGCCCTATCAGACAGGCGGCAACATTTGCGCGCGATCAAAATTAATGAAGACAACTTGAAGTATGAATTAATATATTTACTCACTGTTCACTCTCAGTCAGCAGACATAGACAAGTCCGGAAATGTACCAGACGCAGGTGTTTTGATCTGCTGAGCCTCCTCAGTGGTTTGCGTTCCAGCGTACCCCTACCGGGTTATGCTTTCCTATGCACAGATCGTAACTGGCACGAGAGTAGAAGATGAGCAGGGCTATATCACAGTCAAGTGTCAATCATGTAGGTCCGTCGCTGTCACCCATGGCGAAACGACACCAGCTGCTAGAAGTCACATCGCTGACGAGACCCCGAGAGTCGAAACACGGGCGTTTGTCGCTTTTCCAGACAAGCTTAAGCCTGCTGACTGAGCTCGATGAACTAGATCTAATCATACCACATTCTTAATACACATTAGTAATTTATGTACGTAGATGGTAGTTCGTCATGGAACTAAGGGTATACTGTTGCCGTTGGAGAGCCAAACGTGAGGCTCAAATTTCTTGGGCCAAAGCGTACTGATGGTAACTATTCGAAACAAAACCTAGGACTCGGTAACGCGGTGTGACACCAGCGTTAAAGCTCTAAAAGTACCAAAGTGCGTTTTGCGCAATTCCAAGTGATCACCTGACAGAAGTAAATAGTCAGTACAGGTATAGGTTAAGGTTTCCAAACAAAACATGATAAGTGATGGTCATGCTTATTGAACATTTTAACGGTGTGGTGAAGGATTTTTAAAGGTCAGAGTAACATGAGAACCAAAACAATGTTCCTTTCTAAAATTCTCTTCAGCTTCATTTTGTCCCGGATTACGCAAGACAGGCATTCCGGATAAAATATTCCACTTGACACCAATAATGCTTAGAACGGCCTCACACGGTTTTCGGCCGTTAGATTTCCAAAGGAACTGCCTTAGTGCCACAAAATACGGAGCGATCTACAAGCGGCCTTGTTTTCTTTGTCATTCGAAGAGTAAGTCAAGGAGTGGACGAAGCCCAGCTTATCCCGATTGGAGACAAGGGCGTCTTCAGTCCTTGATCGGGACACGTAAATCCTGTGCATAGTGTGGAATACTGCCTGATTAATTAGCACGAACTTTGGCGTTAACCCCTCTCATATTCTATCCACAGCGTTCATAATCGCCTCTAGACCCCTAGAATATTCCACATGTTTGAGTTAAGCAATCAAGCTCCCAGGGTACATCGTACACATAAATGACTAATGGATCAATGGTTGTGAGATGTCACGGAAATGTAGTTACCCAAGTGATACGCTTTGATCTATGCGTGTACACCAGTTTATTCCATCCAAGACTACACTTCTTTAACTAACCAACGATACCAGATAAATCATAATCGCATAGCTTTTGCCATAGTTTCATATGGGATAAGAGGTCAAATCTTTCCCAACGCTTATTACGCAGCAGGCACAATGCGTAACGGCTACCAGCCTAGTCACCCGAACTTTGACGTGCAATGAACAAATTCATCTTAAGGCAGTTCTCCTAACTTCCTGAGTTCGAGCTGTGCACTGCGGAGCAGCTTGAATTTGTTAAGGTGACCGTCCAACGGAACTCAAATCAATTCGCCAAAATAGTTGGACTAATGTTCTAGTCGAATCAGTTAGTTTATATTGACAAGCGGACATCTGACTGAAAATTGGCAGTTTATTTGACTAGAGTAAAGTTCACTTGGAGGATATTATACTGTGTTTAATTAAGTTTATATGCAGTGGTCCAAAGATTAGTTGTGCCCGCAACAAGTCTAGGTAAAATATAAGGGAACAGAATTTTAGACTAGATGATCGCGGTGGATGCATTCGTGTCCGCATCTTATATACTTGCGTCAATTAGTATCGTATTCTACACACTTAAAAATCCCCCTCTCAGCTGCACAAATCTGCAATACTCCCCGTGAAACCAGGCATGCCTGGCTACCACCGCGGAAGAATATATGCTTCAGATCACTGAGGCCTCCATATTTGATGACCTAATTCATGCTGACAACTTAGTTCTCCCCTCGCAAGTTCTTAAACGATTCATCACCTTAACATAAGCGTTTCCTCCAATCTTGGTCTTTATACATTTACTTCGTCATAGCTTCATAAATGCATTGAAAATCGTCTCCTGACCCATGTCCGGGTTTAAGACAAGTCCAAAACAACTGAGCCACCATACATTTTAGTCTCTCTTACCAGCAACTTTCTTTTATCCAGCATAATTGACTGTTTTCTCTTCATTTGCATCTCTACACCTTCTTAGGCTTTTATACGTAACTATTCCCTTTTGTTTATCAAATTTCCGGCTGGTTTCCATACCGTTTTCCTGTTTTCACAGGTAGCTGACTCCTAACAGCAACAAAACTATTCCGTTCTGCTTCAAAGCGTTTATCCTTCTGGACAGTCATCATATCGTAATCTGGCGGGGCCTTCAAATTCGGTCGTTTCTCTTCCTTTAGAATAACATTTTGCACATCTCACTGAGGATTTTGTAATATTATATGAGTCTGTAAGACAACTTGTTTTCTTCTGAACAAGTATCAAGGTAAACCATTTCCTACACTGTCAACGATTTGAACACGTTACGCCTTATTGCCTGGAAAGTTGAGTCGACGGAAAAGCTGGCCACTAGTGGCAAGGCATACGGTGTGAATTCAATAAGGCGAAGCTATCCGATTGGCTGCATGGATGTGATTTGAATTGCGTGGAGATGGGTATTTTCTAGTCAGCTTAACCTGAAAATGTGTGTTTAAATGCACCAATATGACGATTACTATTGGTAACCGTTGGCACAAAAATGAACGATGTCAACAAAGGAGAAGGACGTTGAATTACTATCTGGTAGGTAGAAATCACACAATATCGTTGTTCCTTCTTTGGAAAAAGATGCCATAAGCTGGTATATCTCTGGCAGCTGTGAGTATCTTATTGACAGTCAAAATGATTGTTGCACTGGTGAAATCCATTTCGCATTGAGAAGGTTCTGATCGATATTCTGGAAAGCTCTGTGGTTGTATTATGATGCCTAAAAGGGTTATAGAAGTTAGCAGGTTACAGTGAAATGTTAAGTAATGAAAGTAATACAGCAGCTGTCTAGACACCGTTAGATAAATCGGTTCACGACGAAGTGAAGCAGATTTCACGGGGCCTCTCTTTTGCTATCTACTACTCATTGAACTCAAGGCTTAATTGCACTGACAGAAAATTAACCGTCGCCGTGAGCGGAATACATCGAGCTATCTGTAAATGTAAATGTAATTGAGGCTGTCCACTTACGGGATTTATCCTATCATTCCAGTCCCACTTGAACTTGAACTTGAGGTGGTTGCTAATGAAATAAGTATACAATGTGGGAGAAGTAGGTTTTGTCAACAACTTTCATTAAACGATGCTAATGGTTGCAACACATTACCACAGTATTAAGCACGGGCATCGACTGGATTGCTATGATACAGATATCCTCTACGATTTCAACCGTAATTAAAGCCGAGCCGTCCTGATATGTAGCTGACATTTATTTCTGACCGCTTGGTAGCTTCCGTAGGTTTTGTTTGATGAAGCCGTCCGGTAAATTTGGCAGCACTTAGAGCTCTTCGTGAGCAGGTATTTACCGGTACGATCTATCCAAGGAGGATGCGCCGGTGTGCTTCGTATATTAATGTGATCAGCGCACATGACTTCATGTAGAGTAACGTCACAGGGTAATAAATGGACACCTATTGCCAGCATCAGTAAGAATATACTCAATATGCCAAAACAACTAAACTGAGTAGAGGAAGTGCACACCGCAGTCCACAGGACCCCGCTAGTTTTGCAAAGCAGACCTATGCCCACATGTTGAGTGTAATGGAAACAATGCAAGTCCACAGTAACTTCAAGCATATGATGAAGGAATGAACATGTTGGCATGTTAGACATTTATGGGTCACGGGCATCACAAGCCTAGTGGAGGGCATTTGGGATGAGGTGATGAGCCAGTTGCCAGGAGGTAAAAGGAAATTCGGAAGCTTGAGAGCAATAGGGCTTCACAAGGTACATAGGTTTCTTAGCACCATAACCAAGAATGTAATTCTCGGAGCCTCAATACATATCATTACAGGCCTGTTGTACTGGTGATAAAATAGTCTAGATAGCTCCGTTAGCACTAGCACCAATGGCGTAGGTCTCGGAGCCTCTATACATTTCGGCACAGACCCGGTGCACTGGTGATACAGTAGCCTACATAGGTCTCGTAGCACTTACCACCAAGAAGGTAGGTCTTGGAGCCTCAATACATATCAGCACAGACCTGGTACACTGGTGATACAGTAGCCTACGTAGGTCCCGTAGCACTATCACCAAGAAGGTAGGCCTTGGAGCCTCAATACATATCATTACAGGCCTGTTGCACTGATGATAAAATAGCCTAGATAGCTCAATTAACACTAGCACCAATGGCGTAGATCTTGAAGCCTCAATACATATCAGCACAGACCTGGTGCACGGGTGATATAATAGCCTACATATGTCTTCGTCTACCCACCCAGACAGGGTGCCTATAGCTCCTTGCAAGAGCACCAAAAATGCCAATCAGTAGGCATCAATAGCTAGCTCTTCAACAGCACTGGGACAATGCGGAAATGGTGACATGCAAATGATAACGGAATTGTCAAGAAACGTATTGGCACAGATAACATTTCCGGGAACGTTGTCGTTCAGACCCATTCAAAGTGCTCTCGCAAATGTGTCGGACACGTCCTATGCGTCACGTCAACACAGCGGATCACTAAGGAGTGGGGTAAAACTAATGTACTTAAAGGAAACCATTGTAAATAAGGAATGCATGGGCTTGGAGGCCCAGTTAAACAGCAATTGGGCCATTCCTGCGAGGATTACAGAGTCACCGTCCGATTCATTTACCGAATGTTCCAATCAATGCCGGCAACCGAGCAGTTGCGTCGGGTTGGCAAGAGGGAAGCAAACGGAAACGAAAGAGGAGGTGGCCCTAAAAAGGGCCAAGTTTGCGTTCTCACAGGCTGGCCCTTAAGCAGTTAGGCAAAGTCGTAATCATCGGCTGCAGTGGTTTACTGACCATGGCACAGAACTTACTATCTGGCAAGCAGATCATGAAAGTGCTTCTTAAAACGGTTGTCTTTCCAGCAATGGGTTTATTTGCAGTGGAATCCAGATCTACACTGAGGAGGACAGGTAACAATATATTATGACATACTCAAACGCAGGTTTGCGGATAGGCTGCAGCTCCGCCGAAGTGTTCGTCTCATTTTGTAAGCGCATAGGCATAGCGGGTGCGTTGTCCGTACTATGTGACACATATGCATAGCTGCAGCAGGGTACCGCGTCACAACCATCCGAAGTGTCTGAGCGGAGGTGAAAAGCTATCTAAAAGCGCTTGCAAAAGTACACTTGCGTAAGTAAGCCTTTTTCGGAAATCGTTTCCACGAAACCATCCTGTTCCACGCTCTGCAGGGCCTGTCGCAAATTGGCCCGAAATAATAACGTGACATTTCACCTACATGACACGGGCGAAGGCAACCTGCGGCGTACATTACGGACGTCGTCTCTTGTGACGTGTTTCCCGAATGCATTCGAGATGTACTGCTTTATGTCGCACGTAGGGGTGTTGTATCCAAATAAGTCAGCAGCTTGATTGCATTCCTTCTCAGTAAGGAGCCTTTCGAAAAGAAACCGGTTGCATGGATGGTTGTGTGAGAGCTGGAACGTTAGCACCTTTAGCTTACGGCCATCCAGAGCAACATAGCCACGAGCACTGCAATCGGTGTCTCGAGAACTAAATTGGACGGTTAACAACATTATAAACCATATACTAGACTCGCCGTATGCCTTTGCTCTTTGTTTTCCGGCGCTTACAGCGCAGTCATTTATAAACGATGCGATCATATCTCACAGCAAACAAAATTGACGTTGCTCCGATACCTAACTGACGTAAACAGGGAATAGAATTCATCAAAGCTATGAAACGAATGTCCAACAAAGGTGCCCCTAAAGTCAGCCGCCATGGTTGCAATGGGAACTGTGTGATCGGAGGTCGGAAAAACTTGTGTGGTTTCGGTACGTTCCGTGGTACAAATTGTACAAAGCAACGGTTGCGTAGCGACATTGCCAAGGTGGCTGAATGTGTGAAACTTGTAATCTAGGTTTAAGATGGCTTTGGAAATAACATTGGATGTGATTTACGATGCCGAAGAAAGGATAACCTGTATGGGTGCATGTGGGAGTGTTTGTTTTGTTCTTTCGGTGGCCATACTGGTTTTTCCTGCTATCGCTATGGTTGTCGATGATAGTGAACTGTTCGGTTCTTTGGTTATTGGGAAGTATGAACGTGTTGAGGACCTTGAGAATCGGTTGGAACGTTTTCAGATTGAAACGGCGACTGGTTTTTCCCGTGCATCCTCCAAGTCTGCTGCCGCATACCATCCTGGCAGGAGAAATCCAGTGCCCGAGGTGGAATGCTACCATTACATCATGTACCGTTGCGTTCATCGGAAACGTTCAGGATCACGTTGCAAGCGGTAAGTTGGTTCTATTTTGTCGCAAGGCCACTAACGCATGTAGATACAAATGCTACCACTGCAAGTCTCACTTCTCCGTATTTTTCAAGGACCGTAAGTATGCCGTGCAATGTTACGTAATGACGCATAGTCATGATTTTCACTTGGGTAACGCATTGTTGTATGCACGGAAGCGTCGTATTTCTCCGGTGCAAAAGGAGGAGGTTTTGCGTTTGATGGACAGTTTCCGTAGCACACCAGGTTTGCGTCGTATGTACCAGGAGTACGGCAAACGAGTAACTGGTTTGGACCTGTACAATTTGCGCATTCGTCATCAGGATGCAACCGCTTGTTAGGTGTCGGAGGTGGCAACGATGTTGGAAAGGCACGGTGTGTGTCCATTGGTGTCGGAGGGCATTGACATACGTTATGTGTTTTTCGCCCCATCGTTAGTCCGCGGCATTGTGAATCCTTATGGTGAGGTGCTATTATGCGATGTGACGCAGCAGTTCAATTATGGCGGCTACATTTTGTGGCATTGCATGCTGGTGAATTTCACAGGTCTGGGGAGTTCCTTTTTCTACGCCCTATTACACGATGAGACTTCCTACAGGTTTGGGCAAGCGGTTGATGCGATGTGGTAGATAGTGCCTAGTACCGTACGTTGCCTCACAGTGTTGGTGGATAAGTGCGCTGCTCACATCCTGGCTTTCAGTCGTTTTTATCCCAACGCCAAGCTGGTTTTTTGTGCTTACCATGTTAAAGTGCACATGGCTCGACGTTGCGGCCGCTTACGCGGGATGTCTGATGCTCGTAGAATGCAATTACAAGGTTGGCTGCATTATGTTATATATACTCATTACGCGTCCGTATTTGAAGGGATATTGAACGCGGTGGGGAGTGCGAATACTGATTTGCACCGTTATTTGTGCGCAACGTGTATTGCACACGCGGACTCTTGGGCGACGCACAGACTGCGGGATACTGTTTTTTGGCTGCCACACGACGAACAGAATGGAGAATGAGAAGAAGCATCTGAAGTAGTACTTGTCGCAAAGGTCATCGCTACTCACCCTGTTCACTTGCTTGGTTGATAGAGTCAACACTATAGTGCACCAAAGGAACAGCATAATAGGTAGGCGTTGCATGAGCGCAATGGCTGTTCCATCTGAGGTGTCCTCAGTGGGTTCCGTTTTCGCAAGACTAAGCGGCTTTGCAGGCGACGTGTTCATGGCGCTTTTCCGTACGTCAATCTTTCTCGGTTGCAGGTCTGATGGGCCTTACTGGTTGGTTATGTGTCATCGTTCGACAGTGCATCGGGTGTACGTAACGCAGGGCAGGGAATGCAATTGTGAGTTTAGTCGGCTGTGCCGGCTCCCATGTGCTCACATCTGTTATGTGGCGGCGCGTCACAGTCATTCTGCGCGGGACATACTCCATGGATGTCGGTGGATGGCACCCCGGCTGCCTTCAGCAGCATCATGTGAGTCCGTTGCGTCCGCTGAGCGTGTGCAGATTGTGCACCCTAACGCGTTGGATAGGGATGCAGTTGTGAACTGCACTGTAAAACTTCGCAGAAGGCAGCATGTATTGGCGCACATGGGGGCTCAATTAGTGACCTACGGATGGGCGAGCTCCGGTGCATTGAATTACCTGAAAATGGTAGCGCTGCGTTGGTAGCTTTTTGGGCGTGCCATACTGCATGATATTTGTAGTTGAATTAACGTGGAAAACGGTGTTTGATTACACACTTGAAAAGAATTTTGACTATTGTCAAATTTCCTCTGATCCAGGATATCTTTGATCGATTACAGCGGTTCTGGTCAAAGCGTCTTTGGCGCTTATTGGTAATTTCTCCCAATTTTGCATCCAGTTTTTTGCCTTTTTTGTTGTCTACGTTTATCTATTGCATACGTGTTATAATCACTCTGTTTTCCACTATGTCTGTCTCGTAATGCACCGAGGCTGTTGTTCCGGATGGCTCGGATTCTGAGGTGATCGCACTTTGTGGCTGTCCAAGCTGCAATATACCAGTAACTGACAATTCCGGCGGTATGCAATGCTATGTCTGCAACCGATGGTACGATCAGCTTGGTACAGAGCTAAATGCCGAGCTGTACGCAGCGCTTGCCTCTAGCGAAAAGTTGCTGTTTAGTTGTGCCAATTGCTGCAGCCGCCGGCAACGCCGCACGGCTTTTTTTACGTGAGATGATTCTGTTGGCCGACAGGGAGGGGGCGTCGCTCCTTATGTGAGCTGCAAACTTGACGTTCTCAAGACTTGCTTATATTAGTCGACGGACAAAATGTTTGAAGCTCTTTCCGCTGTTATTAGCACATCCTCGGCTCAGGTTACAGTTGTAATTGAGTACAGAAGCCCCGGGAGCGTATCCAAACAGGTACTGGAATTCATTCCCTCCCAGTCAGCGAATAAGTGTTTGGTGATGGGCAACTGCAACCTGCCAGAGATTTGCTGGGCAGATCTTTCTTGCGACTCAGCGTCAGGCACATTCGGCGCTGATCTGCTTGAACTTACGCTCCAAGTATCTTTGCACCAGTTCATTGACCTCCCCACTAGGTACATGCACGCCTTACGGACTTACGGAGATGCGCAGTCCACGGATAATTATGACATGTACCGTCAGGCTAGAAATAGGTGTAACAAACACTAAGGAATTCTGGGCTCAATTTTGAAAAAGGGTTAGCGGAAGACGCTTTAGAGAATCCAAAAAGATTCCTCGTTGATGTCAAACGGCGCTGCGCTTCGAACATGTGAAATGCAGTGTTGATGCGTGATGACTTTTCTCAAGCGCATGCACATGATGACAAAGCCTGCGTACTCAGTGGGCAATATGCGGCAGCGTTTGTAAGGGAAACCTGTTTCACAGGCGTTGAGCTGGTTTGCAGGATCCCAGAGGGTTCAGAACTATCTGAATTTATTGTAGCGGAGACTGCAGTTCGTGGGCTGTTACTAGGGCTGAACCCTTCGGAGGCCTCTGCGCCTGATTTAATTCACCCGAAACTGTTGCATGAGTTGGCTGCGGAACTAACTGGACCGATGGCTATTGTGTTTCGGAAATCGCTTGACAGCTGTGCATCGCCTTCCAAATGGAAGGAAGCTGTCATCTGTCCCATCTTCAAAAATGGAGACAGGTGTCTTCTTGTAAATTACAGGCCAGTTAGTCTGACGAGTGTAGTAGTCAAACTCCTCGAGAAACGGGTGAGAGATTCATTGTAGAGTCATCTGAATAGATTTAATCTACTTAGCAACGTACAACACGGCTTCCGGAAGGGATCTTCCTGTCTGACGAATGTTTTGGTGGCTCGCGAAAATTTGGCGGATGCAGTGAATAAAGGCCACACCCTGGACGTCCTTTCTGTGGACTGTTCGAAGGCATTTGACAAGGTACCACATTTGAGGCTCGCACAAAAGCTGTCCTCCTGCGGATTTTCTAGACGCGGCCTTCATTGGGTGACTACCTTCTCGGAGGGTAGAAAACAGTGTGCACCGGTAGGCCGGCGCCTGTCATTTAGGCAGTCTGTCCTTGGCAGCATGCCGCACGGCTCGGTTTTTGGACCGCTGTTCTCTATCCATGTGAATGACCTACCCGCGTAGCTTGAGGTACCATCGCTGCTAATTTCCTATGACCTGAGGCTTTG
>CALYDF020000473.1:31649-54573 GCA_944474145.2 Dicrocoelium dendriticum | reverse complement strand
GCGTGTGGCCTCATGTACGCCCTAAGCATTTTTGGAAAGACTGAGGGGGCAAACATTCCGAAAGCTTTGCGAAGAAGGCCGAGGTACTGGTTTGCTTTCTTAGATGTCTTATCAGTCTGCCTCCAATAACCGAGGTCATCTTGAACTAACACTCCGAGATCGCACCCGTTAGAAGTCCGCTGTAGAATTTGTGGTCCTAGACGGTACTTGTGCATACACTTGTGCCCTATGCTGAGAACTTTTCACTTGGTGACTTTGAAATTTAACCTGTTCTCGATGAACCATGTGTACGCTTTGTCCAGGTCCTCCTGTAAGCCTGTGTGGTCCTACACGCAACTATAGTACGCCATACCTTTAGGTCATCAGCAATAGCAAGCAGTTTGAAAATAGCACGCTCGCGAGATTATTTATGAAAACCAGGAACAGGCGGGGTCCAAGTACCAAGCCCCTAGCTACGCCGCACTGAACTTCGATGGATTCTGATAGGTTGCGTCTAACCCTCACATTCAGGTGATGTTGCAGGTGAAACTCTCCTATCCAGCCTGGAACAGGATCGCCAATTCCATATTATTGGAGTTCGTGGCGTAGAATGCGATGGTCTAGACGGTCGAATGCCTTTGAGAAATCCAGGTAGGCCGCGTCGACTCCTACACCAGCGTCCACTGCTTCCCTCTAGCTTGCACGAGCAATCAACAGATTAGTGGTACAGGAGCGACTTTGGCGAAATTCGTGCTGCTCCGGAACGAGAATTTTGTTGTTCTCCAGGTACCCCATCAAAGCGTCAGCTACAATGGACTCCATAACCTTGGAGATCACAGGAAGTAGTGTTACCGGGCGATAATTTGATGGTTCAGCACGACTGCCACTTTTGTAGATAGGCGTGATGATTCCGTGCTTCCACATCGTGGGGACGTGCAACTCGTTCAGACATGGTTGAAAGAAAAATGCTAGTGGCGGCGCCAAACTCATGGCAGCAACTTTCAACGCCTTCGGATGAATGCCCTCCGCACCCGGGGAGCTGAATTCGCGCAGAGACATCAGCCTCTTCAGTACAGCTGCGGAGGTAAACGATATGTGATTAAGCCCTGATGGCGGCATTATCTGCGTAAACCGGGTTTATGATGATTGCACGCTTTGGAAGGTACGGCCAAGTTATTGTCCTAGTACGTTGGCCGCCTGTTGTGCGGTTTGGGCTAACCCGCTTGCTGTGTGCAGAGTAGGAATACCGCGCTTAACACGGTGCAAATTGTTTACGTGTTTGTATAGCAGTTGGGGATTGGAGCAAAACTTTTCCACTAGACCTTGTTGGTTCTTAAGTTTATTCTCCCGGACGAGTTTGAAACAGTGGTTTCTTTGTATTGTGTAGATATTCCAGGTGTGGTCTTTTGGGGAGTCTATGTAGGTGTGCCATGCCAAGTCCCCTAATGCCATGTATTTAAGTGTCCTGCTCTTTACGAAAGACTTCATCCTTTTAGGCCGGTAGAGTTAGGTTTCAGATGTGCTTACCACGAGCTTGTTAAATATGTTGACGAATTCTCCGCAAGCCACCTCAAAGGTCAATTCGGCTTAGAACGACTAGCTTGATGCATCATTGAGGTTGGACAGGTCATCTTAGTTGGTTCCGATATGATATTCATCGGTATGCACTTTAGCATAATCCGCGTAGCACATGTAATGAAACACTAGCGTCGCATGATCGTTGCGGCCCAGGGGAGTATCGGTTATCACTTTCTCGACCAACAGTCCTTCATTAGTAAATATTCGGTCCAATATGGATGGCCTGTTAGTTCCCCTGAATCTGGTGGGCGTAGTGATGTGGCCATAAAGCGGGAAGTCTGAAACCAGATCTTGCAGGTCTCTTTTGAATTGCTCTCCTGGTGTGGCCTATGATTCTAGATCAGTTGAAGTCGCCGGTGACTAGAATGTGACTGCACTTCCTGTTTACCACTTGCCTCAAAGCAGCCACCAAGTTGCAGTCCATCTTAACAGTAGACGATGGTGGGCGGTAAACAACAATCAATATGCAAAGACCGTTCCCTCTCATCCGTAAATTACACCAAATGGAGTCAGGTACGTCGGTATTTGAATCGTTTATGAGTTCACATTGCAGGTTGTTACGAAAGTAGAGGGCTACCCCACCACCTTTGAGAAGGAAAAGAAGCGGAAGGTTCGTAGATGCATGCATTTTCTCTTGTATTCTCAGTACCACTAATATTAACAGATACTCATAAACGTAGCTAAACTGGGTGCAAGCGGGTGAAAGTGAGTGCGCAGCGAAAGACAGAAGTGAACCCCTACCTCCAGAGTAGCATTAGACTGACAAATAATTATTTCTGTACCGCCTTCATACGGCCTATAGCGACAGCCTCAGCAAATCAAATGAAGCGGCGATTAGCTTAACATAACTTTGAAAAATGAGCATAGCTATATCGGGCGACCCACAACTAATAGTTGTTTACCTATCAAAAAAAGATGTTACTGAGGAGACAATACGAAGTGCATGCATATACCAGCACTCATGTTCTCCGTGCTATTTAAATTATCGAAGTTAACTAACCGTTTTAAATTTGAAACGACGAATTCTCTCCGAAAAGTCCAGTTGCGTCACCGCATAGTTAGTATGAGGTGCAAGATGGTGAGCTGAGGTGTGGAGCGATCTTTTCTGTCGGAGTATATTCTAGTGCGCTGCTATCTTCCTTCAGTTCTTTTGCGGTTGCGTAGAAACAAACTCAGGCTCTCTGCGGCTAACCTTATACGTGTAACGTTCGCTCACCTGGAGAAGGCACAAACTAAATTGCGGAGCTACCAGAACTGCATGCAAACTTACTAATCGTGGTCGGCGGCCAAGCTTTGTGTTTCCGGACTTGCCTACTTACTTTTGTAAGTATACTCATGATTCCACGAGGCGAGATCAGCGCTTGTCCGGAAAATTCGCAGGCGAACAACAACCCTGAGGAATTAATTGCTCGGGATTCCAAGCAATACGTGACGAAAATATCACGTGTATCACTTGATGCGTTGCGGTTAGTAGCAATACCACTTAGGCTTGGATATATAATCTCCTCTAGAAAGTTGTACGGATTGTTTCTAGAGGCCCAGTATCAGAACCTTTTGATCAGTGTAAGGAACTTCAAGCGAACAGTCCTGATAAGGTTACTTGGTCTGGAAACAAGTTAAACGACATCGACTACAAGCTCACAGCGATGCCAATTAATGGACCATTTGCTATCACCACCTGACATTTCCAGATCTTCTGTGAACTACGAACTAAGGACATCATACAAAACGATGTAAATTCGAACGGCTCACGAAAGTGGTGGGCATAAGCAATGTCAAGATGCGCGTAGTTCGTCACCTAGATTTGCCTCTTCTCTATCGCGTGCTAGACTGTGGCAATTGTACTAGTTAGAGGCTGGGTGGTTATAATATCCCACAAATATTTTTGTTCCCAAGGGCAACTAAGAGTGATTTGCCACTCAGACCATTCATTTCAAAGATGAACGCACAAGTATAAACTGATTTGTTGATTATTGGTTACTTTCCGCTTAAACGGCAGTCCAATACATACTCTTATAAAAGCTCAGTTCAAATCAGCGGCCAACTGCCTGAACTTGATCTGTCAGACAAAGCTGTTTTCCTTAAATATAGTATGTTTATTTACCAACGTCCCGCTACATTCGGTAATTGCATAGATGTGCGAATTAACTGCGAACTGTGGCTGTTCGTTACCGATTCCGACTGAATTGTTGAGATAATCATTCTTATTTTTCACGGAGAATGTGGACTTTCATTTCCGGAACACTCCTTACCGTCAATTTGATGGCGCAACAATGAGTCACCTGTTAGGTCCTGTTCGTGTTGATTCCTTTATACCGATGATAGAAAGAAGCATCTCTACAAGAAGAACGGAGGTAGCCTACAAAGAACGATATGTGGACGAATGTTTGGAATTTTTTCCTCGAAGTAGCAGTTAACACAGTCGCTAGAAGGCATCAGCAGTGGGTATGCTAAGTAACGCTTTACATACGAAGTAGAACGGAACACTTGTCCGCCATGTCTCAACATCCAAGTTAGTAGCAGGAATAATGCATTAATCAAGTGGTCTAGTTACCGAATATCAACTTGGTCTGGTCAGTACCTGCATTTCATCGGCTTCACACAATGCGGTACAAACGGACAATTGTGAAAAATCTAGTTAAGGATGCCCAAACTCAGACCCACAAGCCAAATATGGCGAGCTTTAGAATTTCAGCTGGCCAACGGCGTTTGCCTGAATTAAGCAAATCAACCATGGATATTTTTAGTGCAGATAACATTCGATAGATTATAAAACCTCTGGGTTTTTATGAGTACAAAATTCAATAGCGTCAGATGTTGAAAAGCTCAATGATTTAATATGGTTTCTTTATATCCAACAAGGAAATGTCATTCTAGGGCTTTTCCTAAAGGAGTCTTAAATAAAGTAAAGTGGAAAAACGTTTTTGCTAAATCTAAATGCCTTACAACCTGGTAACTTCGGTTCGCTTTATTTTTGTAACTCGTCACCCATTTATCAATGCTTTAGATACATTATTAAGGGATCTGTTCATGGGTTATAGTGTTACAATGGTGTGGAAAATATTGGCTGCCGCATTTCTATACTCTTAAGTCAGTAATTATATACTTCTACTTTGCCCAAAGTTTTCCATTAACAGAGATGCTTTGGCCACACATATAGAGAACCAATGTTATGTAACACAAGTGTTAAAACGGCCACGGTTTATATACATGTATACATATATAATTAAAACACGCGTCTATAACATTAGTAAGTGAGCAAATTACGCGAAAATGTTTTTTTAACTTGACAAGACTTCCTTGATTGTTGAACGTACTCATCATCAGAATCAGAAGAGACTTCTAGTGTGTTTCACAGGCATCAGAGGCAGAGGACAAGTACTCATCTTCTCTCAGATGAACAATTGCTACGGAATCACTTTATGGTTCAGCACAAGTCCCCATTCCCATAACAAACTCCTCGGTTGGACCCAAGACAATTTTCCTAGTTTGGATGTTAAGAGCTTTTTTGGCGTTGTGCTAAATTTTATTCAACAATTGCAAAACGTATTGCTTGTAGTCGTTGCATGAATACCTAAGAAACGGTGCCGATTACAACTGCGTGTTAATCATTTTCTTATGGAATTCTGCCCAGATTTGCGAACTCTGGATTGATTACTCTACATGAGGCATCACATGTGCCGTAAGTAGTCAGGAAAGACAGAGGGACCGAACAACCCGAATGGACTACTTAACAAACCAGCATGCTGATTCGCGGTTTCGTACGCCTTCTAGGACTGAGCCGAACAGCCGGCAAAGCTTTGCATCACCACCCCAAGTTATCGCTCTTGTGAGACGGTTTTCAGTATGTCCACTCCAAGCTCCTATGGCTGCGTGGATTGAAGCTGACATGTACGCTACTGAACTTGTCTGTGTTAAAAAGTATTAGCTTTTCTTTTGACCATTCAAAGACGCGGTCCAAATCTCCTTGCAACATATTGTGATCTTCCAGACAGCCGATTGCGCTCCATATCTTGATGCCATCAGCAAAAACACGAACTATGACTTGATGCATTTTGTAAGGTCATTAATAAATAACAAGAATAACCGCGGCCATAACACTGACCATTGTGGACAATCGCAGTCCAATTTCCCAGAATCAGAAAATGAACCTCGAACTCGAATCTGAAGGCGCTTGCTGAAAGAGAAAGTTTCCGATCCATCTAAAGTTAGGGTTCGAAACGCTGCACGCCTAAAGCTTTTAAAGAAGGACGCGGTGAATCATGCGGTCATAGGCATTAGAAAAATTTAGGTAGATGACAACAATGCCAGTCCCACTGTCGGTTAGCCCAGTTTAACTGACACGGGCGATCAGTAGTTTGGTAGTACATGATGGATGCTGATGGAATCCCTGTTGCTCAGGTGCTTTGATGTTAAACCTTTCGAAGTAGCCCGTTACAGCCTCCTCTATGATTGATCCCAGCATGGTTGAGAGCACCAGGAGGAGAATCACTGGGTGATAGTTGGCGGGTTTTGAACGGCTACCAATTTTTAAAAGCTGGGTAATGATGCCTTGCTTCTACATGTTAGGGATCTGCTGTTCGTTCAGGCATCTTTGGAAAAATTTCGTTAATGGCGCATGTACGACTGTAGTTGCTACCTGCAAAGCTTTCAGGGGAATGTTACCAATTTTAGGGGAACTGCTGGTGCGTAACAAGAGCAGCTTTCTCAAAATGGTTGGCGAAGCAGAAGGTGACGAATATAAATACTGGCGTCTGGGAGATTGGGACAGGTATGTTGCAAATCGTGGTAGTACGTCGGAATAATGGAGCATTTTGTAGCCGTGGAATTACGGCCGCTTCCTCGGCAGTTTGAGCACAATCTTCCGCTAATAGTAGGGGGAAAAACTAGGTTTAACATTCCGGGGGCTATTCACATGTCTGTACATAAGCTTTTGTTAACACAAGACTGACTATTCCGCTTAACTCCCTTGGTGTACATATTTGTCCTCAGGAACAAGTGTGATACATGGTTACTCCAGTTGTCAGGACGAGTGTACACTCTATGCAGGTGCCACGCGAAGTCACTTACTGTCGTGTGTTCTCGGGTCCTGCTCCAAAGGAGGGGCCTGTTGCTCGTTGCAGGTTTAATTCGCTCAGTGAACTTACCAGTAAACTCCATCCAAGCACTACCAATGGAACGGTCGTCCGGAAACTCCTTGATGGCATCAACAAGTTCTGCCAATATGTCTCAGTGAGTGATTGTCCGAAAAACGTTACTATGTTCATATGCATACTCCGCATAACGCACGAATTAGTAAATTATGGTTACGTGGTCGCTCCGCCTCAGAGGGCCCTCCATCCTTGGTTTCTCAACCAGCAGCTCTTCGTTCGTGAGCACTAACTCAAGCATAGTTGCTTTATTTCCGGCTGCGAATCGGGTGGGCGAACTGACATGGCTGACGAGCGGAACGCATGCAATACACACTTTCAGATCGACATTAAATTGCTCGTTGGAGATGTATGAACTGCCAAATCGTGAATATTGAAGCCGCCTGGGCGCAGAACATGACCGTATCGTCCTCTTAATAGTCCTCTCAAGGATAACATCACACAGGAGTTCATCACTGAGATAGAAATTAGTGAACGATTAATAACGGCCAAATGGCGTGTCGTTGCGTCTCCGATGCAGACTGAATCGGCGTAGATTTATGGTCAGCATTTCTGGATTGACCACCGGTTCGAATTGCAGGTTGCTGCGATAGTACGACATTACTTGCCCGCCCTTGCTAAAGGATGATTTAGGAGAAGAGACATACCATTTATCGTGATGACGGCTTCAGTACGTTCTGTATGCAACCAAGTTTCCGTAACGAGTATGAGGTCCAAGGCATCCAAAGCTTGACGTAGCCGCAGTTAGGCGGTCTTTGTCAGGAGACCTTGTGCGTTGGTGTACATGCAGGAAAGTTAACCTGTTCTTAGCAATGAATCGTGGTATATTGTTTCGGGTAAACTATTGTGCGGACCAGTGAAATGCCTACCACTGATCTTTTTTCGTGTGGGGTGATGACGAACTCAGCTGGGTCCGATTCGTGGATCCTACTATTACCTCTTTGCTTCTCTCTTTGTACGTAATGTATGGGGTGTTTTTTCCAGTTTCGTTGACTAGTTGCTGAAGTTATCCGAAATCATGTCGGTAAGTGGTTCGACTAAGTCGCTGCTCTCCTGTGTTTGCTTGGCGGATGCTGCTTTGTTTCAGAGCTCAAAAGAAAGGATACCGCGACCCGCACACGAATACCCTAGCAACATTGCTTTCATTTGTTTAGATTGAAGGACCACTATTAAAATCCTCGGGCTACATCTTGTACAGTTTGGCGGTCGGCGTATCCTCAGCTTGACTGCGTTATGACCTTTTCCAGGGAGATCACCTCGGGAATGTATTGCCATTGCTCCTGGCCGTGAGTGATTGCTTCGCGCTTATCATGACTTCCAGTCTCGGAAACACCGTTTACAAAGATGGTCCAGGCTACGGATTTCTTCCGGTTTTCGACCAAGTAGTGCTTCGCCTGTCTGCGCTCGCTCCATAGGAAATCCGAGAATAGGCGGATGGAACATGACCGTTTCCGGAGGCGAACTGTCGATAACAGGATAGCTTATGCTTCATTGGCAGAAATGCATCCATCTACCAGTCTTCGTATTCTTTCCTTACTTCCCATATTTTGTCTCGGCTATTATTGGTTTTCACCCCACGTTCAGTAATGCGATCAGTCTCCAGGCATATTGAATTGTCGGATATCAAGTTAAATGTTACACAAATGGCAGCTAGTTTGTGGAATAAGTGACTGTCCTCTTCTACCACGTCTTTGATCAATTAGTATTCAAGTGTGGTCCTGTGACGCTGAAATTTGACGAATGCTTTGCATTGTATATCATTAACACGGTCATCGACCGGTGTATTTATACTCCGTATTCCCTGTGTTTGGTTGATCGCAGTGAAAAAATTGTGCATCTTCAAGTTAAGTATGAAAGCTCCGATGTTTTTATGTTTGACCATTAGCTAGCTGGATAATGTATCAACCGAATAAGCGTCCTGTCTTTTGTAATAGGGAGCGTTAAATCCGCATAATATTGGTTATCTAACTATTTCACGATAGTACGTACATTGTTAAAAATAACGCTTGGAAGGCAGGGTAATTGCTTGGGTTTGCACACACAAAACACTGCATTTCAGAAAACGGCCACTTTTTGTTCTCATCTGTTACATCCCTTGCATCATATACAATCATTTTAATCGGTGAACATTTATCACTTGATTGCGAAGCACGATTTTAGTCACAGCCCAATCACACAACGTGTACTTTAACACTAACGTCTAGTCATCATTCGTTATGATAAGAGTTGCTCGTCTCGATAATTGGCCTGGATAGTGGTCCCAAGTGAAATCCCAAAGCTCTCGGATTCGAAGCCTGTTAGCCATAACTGAGTGGATAAAATAGCAAGGAAAATCGTAGCCGATTGCAGTGTTTTGGCTGGGTGACACCCAAAATCGATCTGCTCCCTTAGGTACGGTCCCAACAAAAGAACTGGCTAACATTCACTTCAGTGAGTTTCGCGGTTGACATTGAACTTGCGACACGCAATCCAACAACTGAACGAGTAGTTAAAATTCACCATCAACTCAATTCGTCGTCGTTTTTCATTAGATGGTGTAGTTAGGAAAGTGGCATAATTGGCAGGCATCTTATTGCGGAAAACGAAGTGCATCCGTTTGCGCTCACGATTCCCAAGTCATTCTTAGGTCTGTTATATTGGTCGACTTTGCTGGTATTTAACCGTACTGTGTCCAGCCACCTACTCAAACAAATGATTAGAAAGCCTCGTATAAAAATAGAAAGGGTAGGAAAACTAGCTGGTTTGTGACATGCTGATTCACTTTCAGCAACAACTCTCCGTGTGTTATTTCAGTTGTATGGGGTGTTAACGCGTTTAGGATATTTTTGATGCACAATGCGACACATGTAACGGATACGCAAAGAGATTCTGGGATATTTGTTAGTTGTGAAAGTCAATTATTTCTGAGGCTGTAGCTAGTTTGATGAACGGTCCACGCTGTGGTTGATAATATGGCGGATAAAACGTGGAATTGGCTTTCGTTTGAAAGTGTAAATCTCTCCGTGTGGTTCGCGATTCGGAAAATTCCACTGTTGTGTTTTTGTGGGAATAGTGCAAAACCGCAATGTGGAGATGAAAGGCGATCCATACAAGTTTTACCCGAAAGATGGAGTGCACTAGTTAGCACTAATGAAGCTGGGTCGAGTGAGTGTGAATACACGTTTGTGTAACGAAACCAGCTGAGAAACAGCGACGAAACAACGTGTTCAAAGATGAGGGATTAGCACGCAGCTTCGTTCAAGAGTACAGATTGGATAAGTATACCTTATACACGTGTCATGACACCGGTCATCTTTCACCAGAAATATTCCCAAGACCGAATATTCCAGTTCAGTAGAAATGATTTCAACGTAATGTAAAGTGAATTTTCAATCCATAAACCAAATTTTTCCAAACACTAAATAAGAAATTGGAGTGCAATATCAGTACTACTATATCATGTTGGCCCAAACTACCTCCAAGAGGCCAAAGTTACCGCATTTCACCGTACATATGTATGTGGATGTCCACCTAATGTGCGCTCTGTACTCCTGAGGCAGGTAGCCATCTAGGTTTATTTGCAAACATTTGTGTCATCCGTTTGACCCTGCCCATTTTTTCGGTCTCGCCCAATACGTCCATGCGGCCACTGTGTACTTTCTCGATTTGCACTCAGCGTGCAGGACCTCGTTCCAATACCATCACATGCTCGATCTCTCTGCACCGTGTTCACGCTCCCCGTGACAATTCGCTATTTGCAACTGCCGTCGAATTCTGTCGCTCTCATCCACAGACGGTTCTGCGGTACATCTGCCCGGTTTACGTGCCCATCACTGTGCATTCGGGGCGCGATATCCCTTGCGACCTTTCATCCACGATGTGCCCTATGTTTCGTTCTGTAATCTCGTCTCCTACTAACCCGCCCTCCACACGGCTGACAACCAGTCACAGATGCAAACGCCCCGGTCACCACTATTCATCAAGCTACCTAACAACAATACCCGCTTATAAGTGAGTTTGCCTAATCTGGAAGAAAAGCTACTGAGTATACTGCGGAAAATTGACGGTCTAACCAAACGACGACAGCAACATCCAAGCCTTCCTGAATCACGTCTGGTCTCACCGTTACAAACTGCTAATCTATCCAACATTAGCTGACGCCCCACGCTCCCGTCAGAGGCCCTCCCATTAAGTAAGTTTGCTGCCGCCTCACATTCGCGTTCGTCTAAGCAAATAACGTGCAGCCCTAGTCCTAATTCTGTCATACGTTTAGTCGTGGCAGAGTCTAACTACCCACAACTTCAGAATCAACACTCGCATTATTCTGATATGTGGATCCCGGCCTTAACGAGTTAAACCTCTTTAAAAAAACCATTGGTCTCGCAAGACTAGCTCGCCAAACTTCATCTTTGAGCGCTGGTAAGCTAAGACTTCTAAGTGTTGACTTGTAGCCAGGCCCGGCTACGGAGGTTGTCCTTTTGTCAGCACACCCACTCTGAAACAACGCGTCCGTCGGCATCTACCACAGCAGTTAGCATATTGTAAAGCTAGTGATAAATTTAGCAACTCTGTTCGATCTCAAGTTATGATTCATGGTCAGTTGGAGCAGTATTCACTTGACATCCAGGATAAATACAGAGATGCTTTGAGTCACAATGATGAACGATACCTCAGTCGTGGGACTGCATTTTGTCGCTTTTAAATCTTAGGAAAATTGGACAAACCATAGAAAATTAGTAATATTGAAAGTCAGGGAAAACGAACATATGTTTTCGGTAACTCATCTTCAGGCTTACACAATTATACACAAATCAAAACGTGCAGACAGATGTTATAAGGCATTGCTGATAAAGCGAGTTAATTGAATGCTGACAGTGTTGTATGTTAATTCACGACAACCGACCACGCAATGAGGCTGGACCTTACTGTGGTGCGATGGTTTGTGTGCCTCAGTGATCCATTGAGCTATACTGGGTGGTGCATGTTTTTTGCACCTTCAGAGCCACTCACACCAGACAGACCAGAAAAACTAAGCCTAATGATCCTCCAGGTTGAGGGTTGGAATGAGGGTGGCTTCTTATTCCTTAAAACGGACTCTTTGTAATCCAGTACCAAACCCGCTGCCTTGCGGGCCAGGTTTTTGAACCAAAGGCTTTGGTTGAGAACCCTAATCGTTCTCTTGTCTAGGCCTGGGCAACCTGACAGTATCCTGCCCACGCAATACAATGAATCTCTCCCCAAACAAATTTCTGACGCTCTGGCCACCGCAGAGGATAATCAACGGTGTCCTATCTGCTGCATCGGGCAGGGAGGATAGGGTTTGGATGCTACTGCTCAAGCCTTCCCGTCTTCTTATTCCCATCTTACGCTTTTCACACTTATCGACCCCTTCCAGCCTCACTTTTATCCCCCCTGTTTTTAACCCCCCAATTCTCGGCCCTCCATCACCTTGCTTCAATAGCCGCTTGTCTTTTAGATTCAACTCACATGTGAACGCGGAGCGTCATTCCTGCACTGTCAACAGGCCCATGTCCAAACAAGCGGCCCATTCCAGTTCATCGGCTTCCATTTGGAGCCCTCGATCCTCCTTCAGATTGGCATACCTCAATGTTCACACATTGCTTCAGATCGGTCAACAGGCAGCACTCGCCCGAACATTGGAGACCCTATCGATCGATATCTGCTGCTTATCAGAGACCCGCCTGCAAGATTCGAGCTCCGTACTCACGCTGCGGTCCCCTTCAGGCGACACTAGCAGCACTTTCTCATTGCGCCTATCCGGTGACGATGCAGCTTCGAGCACCGGCCAAGCCGGTGTTGGTATTGCCCTGAGTCCCCGGGCTGAAGCTACTCTGGTTGATTGGATTCCAATCAGTAGCCGGATGTGTGCGGTCCGATTGGCTGGCTCGTACAATGCTTCGAACTCCTGTGAGACTAACAGATGTCTATTCGTTATTGCTGCCTATGCACCGAAAAACGGTAGCGATGACTCGGTAAAAGACGACTTCTATCGTTAACTGAACGAGCTCCTTAGCCACAGAAGAAGCACGGACACTGTTGTGCTGGCTGGGGATCTGAACGCTCAAGTTGGTAAATTATCCACAGATGAGTTACATCTAGGCGGCCAATATAGTATAGGCTCCCGTGATGATAACGGTGAACGGTAACTTCATTTGCGTGAGAATGCTCGCTTATTTCTTGCGAGCACTAATTTCCGACACAACAGCCGCCGGAGGGTGACTTGGCGCTCACCAGCCTCGAACCAGCCTTGGAGGCAAATTGATCACATTGCGATAAGTTACCGATGGAGTGGCTGTGTCCAGAACTGTCGCTCGATTTGGAGCACAGGTGTGGACACCGACTATGCACTTGTGTGTACTGACCTGCGGATGCGTTTTGGCGGACGCCCACGACGACGTTGTGAGCACATTGACACCAGCCAACTGGCGAAGCCAGCTGTGCTGATTGCCTATCAAAGTACGCCGTCATGAGAGTTGGATAAACGCTCACTGGATGCAATTGAAGCTGCTGGTCTCATACTCACCAGACCTTATTAGCAGCAAGCAAATCCTCATGTGGTATGTATAATCGCCAACATGGTCATGGGGTCTCTTCACAGTCTCTGGAACTTATAAATGCTCGCCGGCATATTCCAGCTGGAAGCGAACACAATGAGACTCACAAAGAGCTCCGGGCAAAAGTCCGTACTAGCCTGAATTAGGACCGCGAATCCTGGTGGTCTCATCGTGCACAGAGATGGAAATGGCCGCTGCCCTTTGTAACCATCGTAAATTATTCCGTCTGCTACGGGAAACGGGCAACAGGAGACCTGGTGTTGGTGAAACTATACGTGACGAGAGTGCGCAGCCTATCCACAACTTATCGAAACGCTTGGAGAGTTGGGCTGAATACTTAGGCAATTTCATCGGTCGGGATGGTTAGATTTCTCGCCGGCCACTGATCGCCCCGTTCCCTGGGCTGTCCTTTGAATCCACCCTCTCGCTCAGTAGTCGAACGTGAGATCGAACTGTTGAAGTTAAATAAAGTAGCGGGACCAGATGATCTTCCTCCAGCCCTCTTCAAATTCGGGGGACCTGCTCTTGTGGATGATTTACACGTGTTACTAGTCAAACTGTGGGAGAAGGAAACTGTCCCAACCGATTGGAGCCGTTCCGTCATAGTCTCAAGTTTCAAGGGAGGCTCACGATCGGAATGCGGAAACCATAGAGAAATCAGTCTGATCTCAATGGCCTCCAAATTACTTGCCTCTGTCATCCTTCACAGACTGACTGGCACTCGTGAAAGCCAGATTCGTGAAGATCAAGCTGGATTTCGTCGAGGTCGTGGCTGCATTGACCACATCTTCATTTTGCGTCAGTTGTTCGAGCACCGTCACATATATTGGCAGCCCACCGTTGTCGTGTTCCTCGATATCAAAGGTGGATTCGACTCGGTGGATAGATATGCACTTTGGGACTGTCTACTCAGGGAAGGTGTACCTGAGAAATATGTGAATTTTATCCGAGCATTATATGCGCGTAGCACGGGCAGAGTGAGGGCTTACGGCAAGTTGTCGTCGTCCTTTAATATATCCAGCGGTGTAAGACAAGGATGCCTGCTGTCACCCTTCCTCTTCAACTTCGCTGTTGACGAAGTCATGGAAATCGCGTTCACGGGACACGAGTTGGAATGTGTGTGTCTGGTTCCAGGAGGACGACCTGTTAGCTTGCATTATGCTGACGACATTGCCCTGATCTTTGACAACTCACAGACTTGCCAAACGGCACTGGACAGGTAAGCACTCGCTGCCTGCCGCTACGGGCTTTGCTTTGCACCATCAAAGTGCAAAGCGTTCCTCCAAGGGTGACCTGGACAACTTCCTTTGCTGACCCTTGGTGGGAATCAGCAAGACTTCGTTCAAATATTCAACTACCTGGGACGTTTATTAGGACCCTTTGGATCGAAAATGGATCCTGAACCGTATAGCCAAAACTCGAAGCGCTTTTGCTAACCTTCGCCACATATGGCGCCGGCTCGACATCACTTTCGCCCTGAGGGGTAGATTGTAGAATGCAGCAGTACGTTCGACCCTACTGTACGCTTGTGAAACCTGGCCTCTTAAAGCAGCGGACCTGATGAGGCTAGTTACTTTCGACCACCGGTTCCTACGCAATTTAACTCACGTCTGGAGGGAACACCGCGACAGCAACGAGCCTGTTCGACGCCTTGTTTACTTCACGGGAAAAGGAAATGAACCGCTCAGCACCGTTATTTTACGCACCAGGTTCCGAATGCTCGGCCACGTGTTACGCATGCCAGCCCAGCGACTCCCTCGAAGTGCGTTGTTTGCTCACCGTGGATGTGGGTGGAAGAAGTGGAGGGGTGGCCAAGTGATGACCTCTGTGCTGGTATTTTTTGCAGCGTCTCGGCTCACTGTTTGAGATCTGGAAGACCATGAACACGTTTGGCTGGATACATTTGTTGGTATGGCTAGGAGCCTACCTCAATGGCCTTCGTGCAGTGGGTTTCTTGGTCTCAACCCCAACCGCATTAGCCCTCCCTCCAATCACGATCTCACTATTTAGCCTTATATACTTTTGCATAGTAATTTTTTGATTCACCGTAGCCTGCTGGTAACTTACCGGAAAGAAGCTCATCCGTTACCTTTAGCTCAGCCGGCTTACACTAGTTGCATTTTCACCTCTTTTCTCTTATATATTGCGGCACAGTAGCTGAAATGTTTCCCAGCTCTAGCTAACGTGCAAGATGATGATGATGATGATCGTATTGTCAGCGCTAAAACGGCTATAGATATTGTTACTTCACAACACCTGGCCGAACTTGCAAAACCTTTAGAAATTAAAAATTTATTTAGTCGCGTCAACCAGGTTTGTTAATCAGAATGAACGATCAGCGAGTCTCAGTTAAGGTAACACTAATAGCAAACGACTACACTCGGAGATTATCAAGAGAAACACAACCAACCACGCGGGCCAAATGACTTGATGCACACGGAAACCAAAAAGAAGGTGAAATAGTGTCACTATTATAAATGGGGTTTAGCCCCACTGAAGACTAGACTTGTAAGCTCTGAAACACAAGGAGCTATTATGCTACACAAGTTATTGTCAATAACCGAACCCGAGATTTGCCCCTGCCTTCAAGGAAGGAAGCTCAGTCTATAAGGGCAAACTCATACAGTGTATACCAGACTGTGTGTGGCTGCGAAGACAAGTAATTCCGCAGAACTGACAGTCCGCTGACTTCCAGAATAAAGAAGCGGTTGCCAAACTGGGTTCAGGGTGAAGTTGTCCAGAGTTCTTATCCCGTCAAATTCCTTGCTTCCGTAGATCATTAACTTTCTCGGCCGACAAACGTCTATTATTCTCGGGTCACCTGATGGAGATATGCTCTGCGTTCGAACTTGTGTTACGTCAGGCTATTCCCCAACACCTTTAGTTTACTGAGGCGTTCGCACTAAGCCGTATGAAGCCAACCCTGTGCGTTCAGAAGCAATTATTAGTCAAAGTAATGCAGCAGTGGACTTAAGGGAGAGTTTCCGTCATTCGTTCTGATCCTTAGGATTGGCTGGTGGAAGACTTTGTTAGCGATATCTTGCATTTCGGTTATTGTTATTGGTACTGAGGAGACAATACGAAATGCATCCATCTACCACTTTGCAAGTTCATTCTTTGCTTCCCATATTTTGTCTCCGCAATTATTGGTTTGCACCCCACGTTGAATAGTGCGGCCAGTCTTCAGGTGCATTGAATTGTCGGACATGGAGCAAAATGCTACTCATTTAATAGCTAGTTTGTAAATAAGTAACCGTCCTCTTCTACCACTTCTTTGATCAAATGAGACGCAATTTTGTTCTGTGACGCTGAAATTTGACGAATGCTTTGCATTGTATATCACTAACACGGCCATCAACCGGTGTATTTATACTCCGTATTCCCTGTGTTTGGTTGATCGCAGCGAAAAAATTATGCATCTTCAAGTTAAGTGTGAAGTCTCCGATGATTTTATGTTTGACCATCAGCTAGCTGGATAATCTATCGGCCGAATAAGCTTCCCGTCTTTGGTAATAGGGAGCGTTAAATCCCCATAATATTGGTTATCTAACTATTTCACGGTAGTACGTACATTGTTAAAAATAACGCTTGGAAGGCAGGGTAATTGCTTGGGTTTGCACACACAAAACACTGCATTTCAGAAAACGGCCACTTTTTGTTCTCATCTGTTACATCCCTTACATCATATACAATCATTTTAATCGGTGAACATTTATCACTTGATTGCGAAGCACGATTTTAGTCACAGCCCAGTCACACAGCGTGTACTTTAACACTAACGTCTAGTCATTATTCGTTATGATAAGAGTTGCTCGTTTCGATAATTTGGCCTGGATAGTGTTCCCAAGTGAAATCCCAAAGCTCTCGGATTCGAAGCCTGCTACCTGCAACTGATTAGATAAAGTAGCGACGAAATGCGTAGTGGATTGCAGTGTTTTGGCTGGGTGATACCCAAAATCGATCTGCTCCCTTAGGTACGGTCCCAGCAAAAGAACTGGCCAACATTCACTTCAGTGAGTTTCGCGGTTCACATTGAAATTGCGACACGCAATCCAACAACTGAACGAGTAGTTAAAATTCACCATCAACTCAATTCGTCGTCGTTTTTCATTAGATGGTGTAGTGAGGAAAGTGGCATAATTGGCAGGCATCTTATTGCGAAAAAGGAAGTGCATACGCTTACGCTCATGATTCCCATGGCACTCTTAGGTCTGTTATATTGATTGACCTTGTTGGTATATAACCGTACTGTGTCCAGCCACCTACTCATATAAAAGATTAGAAAGCAGCGTATAAAACTAGAATGGGTAGGAAAACCAACTGATTTGTGACATGGTGATTCATGTCCAGCAACAACTCTCCGTGTGTTATTTCAGTTGTAAGGGGTGTTAACGCGTTTAGCGTATTTTTGATGCACAATGCGACACATGTAACGGATACTCAAAGAGATTCTGGGATATTTGTTGGTTGTGAAAGATCAAATATTACTGAGGCAAATGTGTGGTTCATCAAAAATTCATCTAATTTAATCCAAGACGAATTTTTAAAAGTAGAAAAGCCCTCGGAATCCTTTAGTTTGAATATAATTTTCAGCCGTAACAAAACGTTTTCGTAAAGGAGATTATTTACAGATCGTTGAGTTACACCCACACGCTCAGAGAGTGCAGTTTCTTGATTGTCCTTGCGTAGTACAGAATATTAATAACGTAGAATTAAGAGGGACGATTACGAACTGAGCTTCCTTGTTGTGAGAGTTTAACAATGAGGTCACATGGCGGTTGTATAGACGTGCGGATACAGTGGAAACTAATCCACTGTCAGCAAGCTTAGCAGTAAGTGTGGTGTGGCATTTATGAGCACCGAATAGACTAGGGGCAAAGATCAAGTCATAACAACATTCGAGAATATACCAATTTATAATAATTGTCCCATAACCCACTAGATTCAGAACAGTACGCCAACCGCTTAAACTGAATTCTGTTCCAATTAGGACTCCACAATCATGAAACAATAAACAATTGGTCTTTTCCCCATCGAATACATAAAAGGGACGCATAATTGATCCACATGCTCGTGCATTAACACATTTCAACCAAACTCCTTCAGTCATCCTATCATGTGTTTTCGAGCACCAGTTTCCTTGACAAGCAGTGGACAGAATTTGTCAAACATTTTGGTAACATGAACACAGGCGCATCGGAAATCAAGCCACGTTGTTCCGTAATACTTGAAAATGAATTAAAGTAAGCGCTGTAACTCAGCATGCCTACGATGTCAAATCGAATCACGACACCTTGAGGTGCATCTAATAACAGAACAACCATTGTAGCATACTCTACGGAAGGCAAAAGGCGCCGACTAGTAGTTCTACTCTCTGTCACTATAGCACGCCCAACCACTTTCCTGTTATCATTACAATGAAATTAATATTTTTTTCTTAAGAAATGAAGCCATAGACAATCAGATCAACGCCTGCTTTGGACTTTAGTAGGCTGAGAATTTTGCATCACATTGCGGTTGTTTCAGCGCTGTTGACAGTGGCCATTCATTGGAGCCGAAATTTTATGCACTTTGTTTATGCCGGCACTTGGATGGTTCAAGCAACCAGCACATGACCACCAGTTGCCCAATTAACTGCGTTGTCAAAGTTTGGATTTCCCTGGAATTCAAGTTTGTGCTTTTTCTGCCGCGTACTTATGTTCAGCTCTTTCTTACGTTTGGGTCCAACTTAGCTTCTATGTGCCATTTTTTCAATTGATTCACCAGCATCAGAACTGGGATTGTCTCTCTATTAGCAGTAATGTCCTTGTAATATAATCCAAAGCAAAGTTGCTGGAGATCTTTGACACCTAAAATAAAAATCGATAGCTACTTCGATAAACATCGCTACTTCAACGATTTGTTTGCTTTGCAGATTTCCTTCTGAAAATTGCTGACGCATCTGATAGTTTTCACCCGGGGTAATTGCATGGATTTCTGAAGAAGCATTGCAGTGTTTTTCTATTGGCCGCACTCCGATCATCCCTGGAACCTTAGAATGAATCGCTCAATTACTGATAAGACCGAAGCTGCCTAACACTCTACATCACGGTTTATCTCCGGGTTTGCCATAACTGCATTATGGGCGAGTTTCGGTGGATTCCTGTGCATCAAAGAAACTTTCAGAAATGTCGTTCTAGGGGTTGTATCGCCGTTCGTGTTGTTTATTAATAACAGCAATCATATATGCAAAAATATACATCATGGACGTTTAATTTACGAGGACCCAAATGTGGTAGAAACATTTTCACTTAAACCGCATAAACCTATTCATGAAGTCTCGTTGGTAGGTTCATCATACACCATTAGATGGATGAAATCATGTCAGAGCACTCTCCAGCAAACCTTTGACAGGTACTTTGACAACGACGCTGTATACCAGGAAGCTCCAACACCCATAACGGTGCTTCATCTTAACTGCATCCTCCGCCAGAGACCTGGTCACTTGATGATTCAGTGACTTTACGTTATCCGAACACACTCTGCAGCAAGCAGCGGAAGCAAAATAACTAACAATTAACGGAAATACTACCTTTTCCCTAACCCAAATAAGGATACAATTCTACAAACGGATAGTGTAGCAAGGCGGTTGTACTGGCTTCTCAATCATAGGAACCACTGCACAATGCTGAAACAGCTGACGTTAAATGAAAGCTTTTACATATGGCGCATCTTGCTTTGTTGCTTGGCTCGGAGCGTGTTTGTTGGATCTACTTAAGAACTGGCTTCTTTTATGTGTACTTAAAATTAATTTAATACTGATCGTAAAACGTTATCGTGTAGAACACTTGATGTAAAAGATTTTCCTTTGCTAAATCTTATTAACATAATAACGTTTATTAACGCGACTTAATGTCCACCCTCGGATGATACATCCTGATAAAATTAAGGAAGAACGATTAGTTCTTCCATGATTAGATAAATGAGACGGAATAAACACTGCTACTTTGTAAAAAGACTTAGTACATTTTAAAGTCCGGTAGTTAAGGTCATGATTGGTCAACATTTGAATCATTATTTGGCGGTTAACTACCTATGGGGCAAAATGGACAACGCACAGTGAGATCAAACATTTTGTTTGTAGCTCGTTGTACTAATGTTTCTTTGTCGCAAACAATTTGAAGGAAAATCAGCACTCTTGAGGTACTATATTTAATGAACTGAATGCATGTTCCTTAGTCAAATTTACGCAGCCTCCTCACTTCGAAAATTTTTATTCCA
The DNA here is from genome assembly GCA_944474145.2 of Dicrocoelium dendriticum. Classification (NCBI taxonomy): domain Eukaryota; kingdom Metazoa; phylum Platyhelminthes; class Trematoda; order Plagiorchiida; family Dicrocoeliidae; genus Dicrocoelium; species Dicrocoelium dendriticum. The sequence goes on along the minus strand of CALYDF020000473.1, from coordinate 34,052 downwards.
GTGCTAATAGTGGTGGAAAGGTTACATAAATTTTCCTGCTCATGAGTTACTCTTTGTTTCTTTTTATTTTACTGTGCAAATCTAACCTTTAATTTAACGCGAAGTTCATTATAGAGAAACAATTTTATTCGCCGTTAGTTTCAATTTACCAATAAAGGAAAAAAATTGTTCCTAGTTGACAGCTCCAATCTATATGATTTAAGTAATTTTGAATCTGAAACTGCTAGTAACAGAATTAATTATGACTAACGACGCCATAAAAATCTGCTTGTGCTCTGAGCAACACAACTGTAATTGTTTTATCAAAATCACGGTTGCTCATAAATATGGAAAAATGTATCCTATACTGACACATAGCTAACAATGACTTACTAAATATTTCTGCGCAGATGTGCCTCATCAAATAATGAATACATACTAACCACGGTAATACTGACATGATACTGTTAACGTTGTACTGATCTTACTGGGTCTGTGGATATAACGCGTTAGATATATTATTTGCCGCTGTTTAATTCCGTTCATCAATTGGTTAGCAAAAGGAGCTACATCGGAGCGTAACAATTGGTGAAATCGGTTTTCTGATTAATCCGCATTCAGATTGGTACATTCACAACCACTACCGCAGATAAACCACAATGTTGCGTTCACCACTGGCTACAGCAGAATCAATTATTCCCTGACTCAAAACCCGATAAATGCACAAAAGAAGTTCGTACAGACCATTCAGCTGCCCTAGCCAAGGCCCGCACCGACTAACGAGAATAATCACGTTATGCCACCTGATTTGACCTTGAGTAGTTATATTGATCCGAAATTTCCATCCGTTTCTTGAATCCTTTCAATTGATTAGTGTGTTTTTAACCCCTCATATTGTGATGTAATAGCCGGAAGATGCAGTACTGAAAACGAGCTGGTTCGCTACATCTTACATTTTATCTTTTCCCTGGGAATCTTTTGTCAAATCTAAGCGTGAGGTAACAGTATTTAGTGAAGTAAATTCCAGATAGATAAAAGTGGAGAATAATGTAAATGGACCTGAATTGTTAAAGTTATGAGGATAGTGGTATTAAAACTTTAACGTCGAACCCCACCATTGCTGGCTGATCGTTGTTTATCCTCAGGAACGATACGTGTCAAGGATCCTTGAGGACAGAAAACTCAATGGAAAATCCCTATTTATCTTATTCGGCTAGGCAAACTACTTGTCCAGTATTAATGGCTGCATCTAACAATCTAGTGAGTAGTACGCGGTAACGCAAGCTGTTTGGCGCTTGCGATTGCTAGCCTGAAATGTCGTTGAAAGCAGTGCTAGAATAAACACTGGGAACGGAATTTGACTCTTAACAAATCCATTTCAAGTACAAAGAAATAATGGCATCGCAGAGCTTGGATTGCCGCAAAGCAGTCACCACCCGCTCAAAGGCCTGCAGTGCAAGACCTGCGATGACTGGCGGCATCTTGACTGTTGCAATATCGAAGCTAATTTGTATCAGTGGAAATGTTTGGATATTGCTTTCCAACACTGGCACACCACGACCGTGGTTTCGTCCTGGTTTGTACTCCTCAGGTGGAGATAGTCTACGGTGGGGTGTAACCCAGACCTTAGCACTTCATGGCTGACGCCATGAATATTATGCTACTGAGATCCGCGAGCAAATTTTGGCACAGCCGGAAGTAAGCCGAGGTCTCACTAGAGGTTGCAAGTCTCAACCCATCCAAACAGCGTGCTCGCTAAATTCAGCTTTGAATAATTTCCGCTGTGCGAAGCGTTGCTCGCGGATCTCAGTAGCATAGTAATTAGGGCATCAGCCATTAACTACTAAGCTCTGAGTTCCACCCCAGCTCAGGCTATCTCCACCTGATGAGTCTAAACCAAGATGAAACCGCGGTCGTGGTGTTCCAGGGTTGAGGAGAGTAATACCCAAAAATATCCATTCAGGATACGGTCCTCGAGATCGGAATGACCGAGGTTTACCTCAAAGTGAGCCGAGGTCTCAAAAGAGGTTGCGAGTCGCAACCCAACCACACAGCGTACTCGCTAAATTTAGCTTTTAATTTGTATGAACTTCTTCAACTGACCTCGGTTGTCTTTTGTATTTGTAACGGTTGCCAAGTGGCTGAGGCGGATAAGCTCCTCAAGATTTGTTCAAAACCGCTCAGCCCTGTGGACTACGTATGAACAAAAGACTGACCGTCTCCCGCAAATTGCCGTTTCCAACTCAGGGACTACGAACATAAGTCGTATTAGAGAAGCCTCTGTTTTATCTTCGGTGACCATAGAACGTAGCGGACGTAAAACTAAGACGATCATTCCTGCTTTCAAACGAAGCCCGGCCATATGTCTTGCTTTCGGAGCCTCTGACGCCTGCCGGGGAAGGATTACAGACGCAAGTAATTTAG
>CALYDF020000473.1:0-31553 GCA_944474145.2 Dicrocoelium dendriticum | reverse complement strand
TGAAACCTGAGTTAAACTGGTTCTCACCTGCTGCAACAACGAAGTATGCTGCCCTACAAGCATGCATCAATTTAGGCGGCTGGACGCAACATGTATCTGCTCCAACCAGGGAGGAACACATCCTTGACCTAATATTTACTCTCAGCATCCCATCAACGCGAGTGGCAGTCGGCCGAGAATTCCCCGGTAGTGATCACAGATTAGTGCATTGCTCGGTTTACTTAAAGCAACATACTGCCCACCCAACAGAACCAGGTGCAGTCTTAGTATACCGCCCGATGCACCTCGTCAACTGGACAACCTTTGCTGTGCTCGTCCGATCAAAAAATTGGGATGCTTTCTTTATGTCTGATTCTGTGGATCGCTCGGCTGAGCTGTTTTATGAGGAAATACTCCACTGTCTCGACTCTCTAGCTCCCTCGTCACATTTAATAAGGCATTCTTCTAAAATTATGACCCAAACCAAAATGCATAACAGTATGCGTCAGCTTAGACGATCCTATTACAAAACCTTCAATTTTGCTCACATCATGAGAGCGAACGAGATGGCACACCAGTTTTCTGCCCGAGCTAAGCAGCAGCAAACCAAGCAAGAAATCGCCGCACTAAATAGTGCGAACAAAGCTAAGCGTCTCAGTTGGCTGCTGCGCTCTCGAACCCCTAACTTTGGACGAAAGATCTCTACTCTAAAGATCAGTCCCAACGAAACGTCTAGTGACCCAAGAATTTTATGTCCTTTAGATTGCCTGGAGCAAACCAAGTCATCTTGAACCAGGACACCCAAATCACGTTCGGGAGTTGATTGTCGTAGTATGCTCGCTCCGAGCCGATATGAGTAGATGCTTTGATGTCGGATGGAAAGCACCTTGCATTTACTGACCATGAAATGCAGTTACTTTTGGCTTAACCTTTGATACACCGTGTCTAGATCACTCTGAAGCACATGTTGTTCGGCGTTTGCCTGGATCCTGTGCCAAATGTTGATATCGTCTACAAAATTTAGGAAGATTTAAGCGATCCCCTGCGCAAGGTCATTAATAAACCCAAAAAGCAAACGTGGTCCTGGAAATGAGACTTACGGCACACCACACTCGGCTTGTATGGGGTCCGATAAGGAGTACCGAACTCCGACAACTAATTGCCGTTGACGTAGCAAGTTGGTGATCCAGCTCAAAGAGGGCTACCGATCCCGTAATGCTGGAGCTTGGAGCGTAGTATTCGATGGTTTAGGTAGATCACATCAACACCATCTCTAGCGTCAGCTGCCTTGGTCCAACTACTGCATGCAATCAGTAAGTTCGTTGTACACGACCGCAGTCGACGGAAAGCGTAATGCTCAGGAGTGGTGATGTTGCAGTTTTCCAGATAGTGGACCAGTGCATCGACAACTATTGAGTCCGTGAACTTGTAGAGTATAGAAGGAAGGGATACTTGTCTATAGTTGACAGGATTAGTTCTGCTTCCACCATTGTGTAGCAAGGGTATTCTTCCAAGCTTTGTACATAGCGCGAACTTGATTCTGGTCTAAGCAGAGTTAAAAAAGCTGAGCTAAAGGTTCTGCCGGTTAGCTAGCTGATGTTGCCAGTGCCTCTGGACGAATGGTGTCTACACCTGGCGAGCTGTGTTTGCGTAGAGACATCAGCTTTTTATTACAGTCTCCGCGGTAAAAGTGATGTGGGTTACTCCTGGCGAGGGGATGTCAAAGGTTGGTCTGTCGCTAGGATGCATGACCCTGGGGCGTATTGCATCTGCAGTGCGTTTACTGCTTGTACAGCCGTTCCTGTTGGCCCGTCAACCGTCCTGGGTGGAGGAACTCCTTGTCTTACCCTTCGCAGACTATTAACGTGGTTGTAAAACAGCTCATGGTAAGCACTGAAGGTTTTTGCGATGTGCTTTTGCTAGGCGGCTTTGTCTTTTCTTAGAATTTGTGTGCAGTGTTTACGTTGGGCTACATACTTGTCCCTTGTTTCTGGTGCTGGAGCATCTATGTACATTCTCCATGCTGCGTTGCTACTGGCACAAATTTTCGAGTTCTGCTCCTACCCTAAAAAACGTATTTACGCTTATAGCAAACTTTTATTTCTGAAACCTCTGCAAGAACCTGACTGAATTTGTCAACGAACTAAGACCAAGCAGCTTCCGGAGGTTCTATTTCGAGGAACAACCAGGTTTTAGCGCTGTCGAGCTGGGCTAATCGATCGTAGCTTGTGATGGTTCGCACAGTCGCATCGCTATCATTCAGATATTCCGCATAGCTGACGAATTTAATACTGATCAGGCGTAAGCAATGCGACCTAACGAGCAATCTAAAACCAACGCATCTATCATATGCTCCTCGTTGGTATGCACAAGATCCAGCATTGATGGACTGCTACCTGTTCTGAACCTAGTGGGCAAAGTGGTGTGATTGTAAAGAGGAACAATAGTAAATATATCTTGTAGATCGGCTTTAACTTGTTCTCCGATCGTGTCGGGAGTTTCTAAACAATGTATGTTGAAACCATCCATGATATGAATGTGAGTGTACTTTGTTGTAAAGTGCATCTTAAAGCAGCCGTTAAGTGATAGTCGTTTTTGGGTATAGAGTTCGGGGCGCAGTACACCAAGCAAATACGACACGCTTTCCTTCCTTTTAACTGCAATCGGCACAATAGAGAGTCGGGGAACTGTGAGTCTGAATCCTCCACTGCTTCGCACTGTAAGTCCATTTGGTGATGCAGGATTACCGCTCTTCCTTTTGTGAGTCTGTCGTTACGGATCAGCGACATGCACGGTAGCGAAACTTCAGCGTCCGTCATTCCGTGTGCAACCACGTCTCGGAGATACCAACGACATCATATGACTCGGAAGATTGGCAATCTTTCAATTCGGTCGGATTTAAAAAAGCCCTGTGCAGTTGTATACAAACAAGCCAGTTTCTTGGTCTCTAACAGCTCACAGAGGGGTGAAGTGTCATGTGTGGGAGAACGCAGAGCGACGGGAGGTGGGCAGTTACGCGTATTTTTGATGGGATAATGATACGTCGTTTGCAACTTGATTCGGACAAGGTGCGTCCCAACATTCGTTTAAACCTACGTGAGTCGATTAAAGCAGCAGCCAAGTTATGCTTCTATGCATTCGTCGGTATGCTTGGTGTATCAGCTGCTCTAATAGTTGCGCTATGCAAAGCTTTTGCGACCTTTAACCGAATTTCAGAAGGCAGCTGTTACTAATTTCTCAGCAATCGATCTAAAACGTCCCTTACTTTTTGCTGTGGCTAAAGCAGTAGTTTCAGGATTCTAGGGCCACATCCTCTATAATTTGGTGAGAGAGGTATCCGGGTGAGAGATAGCGCTACGATGTTATCCAAGGAAAGTGTTACACGAATGAACCGCCACCGTTATAAGTCGTGCTTTTTGTTCACTTGAACAATTTTACCAGAATGTTATGGCACGCCATGTATGAAGATTTTGTTTAGGCGGTCCTGCATGTTGTGCCCCTCTTCGTTGTTTCTTTTTGATTGTCGTGCGATCCAAGGGACATCAAGATAGATACGTATCCCACAGGATTCTTGTTTTAGAGCGCTTGCGGAGAGTAAAACTTTTTCTCCGTCGGTTGAGGATTCCAGCGTTACTCGAATAGGCCTGGGTGCTCCATAGTGTTGCGAGTTCGGATGACGAGTAATTCGTACTAAGTTTATGGACTTGGCTTTGACCCTCATCTGCACGCACAATGAGTTCCATTGGTCTTTGTCGTCCGACCTGATTTTATTCTATCGACTAGTGTGGTGAACGACTGGAATTTATTGCTTGATTCCGTCTTTAACATGTATGCTGTGAAATGTTATGAACGACTGTTGGATTTATACTTGCTCAATGTGTGTAGATCTTGTTGTTTCTTATGCAAAGGTGACAACCTAACCTGTTGATTGCTGTTGCGCAACAACCTACTATGGTTGGGCGGTGACGGAGCTGACAAAGTACCTTACTTGTACTCTCTACATTCCAATGATTCCAGTGGTTCCAATAAGTAAATATCTTATAGAGCACGCTGTGGTGTAAATGAAGCATGATCCATCGTTATTGGTTCATTAATACACTGGTTTGTGGAGAGCAGAAAAGAAATCCTTTGTCAACACCATCATTTCCCGCTCCCTGTAGGGTTCATGTGAGTTGATTCGGCACGATGTTCCACAATGGAGCATTGCGGTCACAGTCAACACAGCAAGATCCACGTTTGTGAAGCAAATAGATTTATAGTAATCGTTAGAAACATTTTACTGTTTGTGCACTGACAACTAGCACAGGTGAACTGTTCCAGTCACCCACCACACGCTTTGACAAAGTGACATAAGAGTGAACCTGAAGCCGCCTTGGTTTAAAAAGCTTCATACGGTGGCTTCGTGTCGAAAAAGTTGCATGAAAACGAAATAACAGCTTCAAATGAACATAGCTAAGTGCAAAGTGATGCAACTGCGTCACCAGCCGATGAGCGCTTACAAGATTGGAGGCCACACCTTGGAGAAGGTTTCTCAGGAGCGTGACCTGGGTGTATTTGGTGCAGGAAGATCTCGGGTAGTCAAAACAGGCAGAGAGGTCGACGAGAACCGGAAATCAACACCTCGGCCTTCTTGGCCGAACCTTCGGTCGGTTTGAACCCTCAATCTTTCCCCAAATTCTTAATGCCTACGTGCGACCTCACGTAGAATATGCTATTTCGGTGTGGCAGCCGTGGCAGAAACAGGATCTCGTTGCTCTAGAGACTTCTAAACGAAGGGCAACCAAGAATGTCAGGGGCCTCTTTCATCTGCCCTATCAGCTTAGACTGAAATCTCTAAGTATCTACAGCAGTCGATATCGGCTTTTGCGGGGGGATCTCATGATGGTTCACAAGATTCTGAAGAACCCGAACCACATTTGTCGTTCGCTGCTGGAATTGAACCACAACACTAAACTAAGAGGTCACCGTCTGAAACTGACAATTCAGTATAGCCAGCTTGATTGCCGTAGAGATTTCTTTTCTCTCCGCGTGTGCCAGCCTTGAAACGCCCTCCCTAATTATGTCGTCTCTGCTCCCAATCTGGAGATATTTAAAAACGTGTTGAAGCTGCATTGTCTCACTTACATTTCATTTTATGACTTGTTAGCCAGGAGCTACAAAATGCAATTAAACGGTGTCTTGCCAAGCGCCTAACCAATGGATTTATGGATTTATATGTTTAATACGCGAACATCTCTGCTATTTCGCATAAATCCATGGTGAATCCACCACAACACTTTTCACTTTATCATGCAATTTAGTTTCACAATACTATCCATCCTACGGGACTTGTTAAGCAACGCTCTTTTACCCGTAATAAAACATTGTTCCATTGTTCCATTGTTCCATCTCAAATTTCGCGTGTGAAGCATGTCACGACGGCGACGACGATACTACAGGGAGAATAAGCTCATAATTTGGAGGTGATGAGAGTAATACAAGTTCCGAATTGTTATGACGAATTTCGATCCCCGTTGCTGAACCTACTCTCTCAGTACGCATTAGCCTTTCGTGAGAGGACAGGATGCTGGCAAGCCTTACTCAAGAATTGGTCGAACATGAGAGCTGTAGAGAAGTCGGATTATCTCGGGAGTCATCTGAGAAATCTATCACATTATAGAGAACAACATCCTATTAACAGCCGCAACTTGCTTTAAGGTGTTTTGAGTCGTGTTTACAATTTGCTAGACAATAACTCCAAGATCCTTCTCCAGGGCTGCTTTCCTGAGTAGGCAGTTCTGAAGGGGATAAACATCAAATTGGTCCGGGGCACTAATTGGGAGTGCAGAACACTTATCATAGTTAAGGAGTAGCTGCCACTCCATTGGCCAGCAATGCAACCGGTCCAGCGTTATCTTTAGCAGATCAGCAGCATCAGTCTTGGACACCTATAGCAACAGATTAAGATGATAACCATATGGAAGGCATTCGGTTTGGAGCTCAGATGGAAAATGATGTATGTAGATTTTGAAGAGCTCTGTAGCAAGGACAGAGCGGGGTGGGACCCCACTAAACATTAAAACAGGATTGGAGTTGATGTCGTTCACTTCAAGTTGCATGCTTTGGCCACTCAGCAAATCAGCAACCCAGGAAAAAATGTCCCAGAAACGCCAATTCCCCAGTGTTTGAAAAGAAGACGACCATGAAGAACTTTGTCAATTGCCCTGCTGAAGTATACGAAACGAACATCCAGTTGATTACCGGCATCCAGCGATTTTGCCCATGTTTCTCTCGCAACAAGGAAGTAAATGAGGCAGGAAGTAACTTCGCAAAGCAAGTTGAGCGAATAAGGGGATCTACAGATCATCCCTACACACGTGTGACGTGCTTGCTCCTGGTTCATTTGTATTATTCCCCTTTATCCTCTCTCCCTCTTCTCGCAGCGTTGTTACTGTATGTTCATTCGAACCGGATTTAACAGCCCTACAGAGTGATCCAAAATACGTGGAAATATCTTCTACGATTAGCGGCTGCGTCATCTCTAACCGCTTTCACCGGCACCGTGATAAGGCCCAAGCGTTTAACTCAATCACAGTGGGCCGATTGCCATTCTGTATGACACCATTCGATACCGATTTCTTGAGACAGACAAAAGGCCTAAGCTTATTCCGATCCGGCGTTTCTCCACACAGCTGTGAATGAATTTGCGGTCTGTCAATCTATGTTCAGCGTTCTGTTCAGGTTCCGGTCACTCGCCATTCCTTGTGAAATTGTCAGCGCGATCACGCTGACCGGTCATTTTACCTTGCAATCTCCCCGCTCGCCTGACCGATGTGGGCCGCTATCAAAGCTGCAAATATAGAGAACGCTAACTAACCCACTGGGTAAGGTAATGATACCAAATTGAACGGCAGAAATGCGAAAACGAAGAGGCTCCAAGCGAAAGGCATTTGCAAGGTTTGGAGAATGTCAACGAGTAGTAAAAGTCGATCTGGCTTGCTCGCACTGTGTCGAATGGTATCATACGAAATGTGCAAATGTATCCCAACAACAGGTACGAGAGCGAAATAGCTCGCAAGGTGCATTTTGGTTCTGTATTGGGTGTTTCACCATCCCCACGTTAAGTGCTTGCTTATCCTTGCTCAGAAATGCGACCGGTAAACCTCCGAAGCAGAGCAGAGGATAAACAGTAAAATTAGTTCAATGGAAGAAGTATGCATCACAGAAGCGTAGCGGATTCCAAGCAACGGAATGCTGAAGAATCCGTTTCCCCTGAACCAAATTCAGCCACGTCTCCATCTCCGTGCGGGGCGAAAACAGACCGTACCCACGAGAGACAAACTGTACTCACAGTAACGAAAACCAGGCAACATTCAAAACGTCTTGTTAAGCAAATTCAACTTAACCTGACTTTTAGCATTAAAAAGGATGAAGCAGCCGAACTCCAACCCTCGGTACCTGTAGCTCATATGGTTTGTCGAGACTAAGCAGCCCAGACCATCAGTTACATATGCAGAGATTTCTGCAAAGGTCCACTGAAAGGCCGCCGTTGCGGCCTCTTCCATTATAAACAACTTGAGCGCGAATAGAGGGACAAAGAGTAAACAATCAACATTTGTCAGCAGATCAAGACAAACGAGTACCATACCTTGTAGATCAACGGAAAAGGGATCCAACAACAGTGCCCGTATTGTTGTAAGCTCAAATGTCCCTAAACCTACGGCCATCACATTGCGGGATATGGTGTCAGACGACCAAGACCAAGGGAACTCATTATGCATGCAGATGAGTATCAAAGCCAAGGCCATAAACTTATTAAAAATTACTCGTCATCCGAACTCGCCACACTATGGCGAACCTAGACTTATTCGAGTAACACTAGAGCACTCCACCGACGTAGAAATCGTTTTAATTTCCGCAAGCGCGATAAAACAAGGATTCTGTGGGATACGTATGTATCCTGAAGTCACCTGGAGCGCGCGACAATTAACAACAAACAACGAAGAGGGGCACAGCATGCAAGACCGTATAAACAATAGCATCATACATAGCGTACAAGAACATCCCTCTAAAGATGGTCATGAGACCGGAAAGCAAGATTTAGAACAGTGGCGGTTCACTCGTGAAACACTTTCTTTGGATAATATTGTGGCGCTGTCGGTCACCAGGATACCTTTCTTAGCAAATTATAGAACATGCGGCCCTAGAATCCTAAAACTTGTGGTTCAGTCAGAGCAACAAGTAAAGGATGATTTAGATCGATGGCGGAGCAATCGGTGACATCTTGCTTCTGAAATTCGGTTAAAGGTCGCAGAAGATTTGCACCGCTCAAATATTCGAGCGACTGATACACCAAGCATACCGACGAATGCACAGAAGAATAACTTGACTGCAGCTTTAATTGACTCTGAAGTAGGTCTAGACGAATGTTGGGACGCACCTTGTCGGAATCAGTTTGCCAACAAGTTATTATTATCCTGTCAAAAGAACGAGTAACTGCCGACCTCCCATCGGTAGGCATTCTCCCACACGTGACAGCTTCACCTACCTGTGGGCTATTAGAGACCGAGAAACTGGCCTGCTTTTGTACGAATGCTCAGGGTCTTCCTAACAAACTGGCCGAACCGGAAGATCGCCAAGCTTTCAGGTCATATGATGTCATTAGTATCTCCGAGACGTGGTTGCACGCAGGGATGACGGACGCTGAAGTGTCGCTACCTGGCATGTCCCTGATCCGTAACGACAGACTCACAAAGAAAGAGGGATAATCCTGTATTACCGAAAAGACTTACAGTGCCGTGGAGAATTCAGACTCGCAGTTCTCTGACTCTCTTTGGTGCCGGTTGCAGTTAAATGCAGGGACGCTTGCCTTATTGTTTTGATGTACCTCGCCCCTAACTCAACACCAGAAACAGACTGCCACCTAGCGGCTGCTTTAAGATGCAGTTTACAATAAAATTACACTCACATTCTAATCATGGATGATTTCAACGTACATTGTGTAGAGACTCATGCCAGAATCAGAGAACAATTCAAAGCCGATCTACAAGATCTCGCAACTACTGTCCCTTTTTACAGTCATACTACTTTGCCCACTCGGTTCAGAACTGGTAACAGGCCATCAGTGCTGGATCTTGTGCTTACCAACGAGGAGCATATGATTGGTGTGTAGGTTTTGTACTGCCCGTTGGGTCGCAGTGATCACGCGGTGATCAGTTTCAACTTCATCTGCTATGCAGAATATCGGAATACGAACGATGAGACTGTGAGAACCATGACAAACTACCATCGATTATGCCAGCTCGTGAGCGCCACAGCTTGGTTGTTCCTAGAAGAACCCCCCGGAAGTAGCCTGGCTAGGGTTCATCAAGAAATTCAGTCAGCTTCTTGCAGTAGTTTTAGAAACAAGAGTTTGAAGTAAGTGTACATCGGTTTCATTGGTTAGGAGCAGAACTCGAAAATGGATGCTAGCACGCAACGCAGCATGGCGAGTGTACAGATATGCTCCAGCACAAGGAACTTAGGACAAATATGTAGCCCAACGTAACGACTGCACTCAAATGTTAAGAGAAGCCAAAGCCGCCTATCAGAACAACATCGCAACAACCTTCAGTGCTAACCACTAACTGCTGTACAAGCAACTCAATAACCTACGGAAGGTGATTCAAGTATTTCCTTTACTCAGGACGGCTGACGGCCCAACAAGAACGGCTGTGTAAGTAGCAAACGCGCTGCAGATACAACACGCCCCCACATTTCAACGGGTCTTGCTGCCAAGCGATATACCAAGCTTTATCTTCTCCTTGCCTGGACTGACCCACATCAGTTTACCACGGAGGGTGTATGGCAAAAACTGACGTCTCTACGCAGACACAGCTCGCCGCGTGTCGACACCCTTTTTCCAGAGGCATTGGCAACAGCAGCAAGCCAACTGGCTGGACCTTTAGCTCAGTTTCTCCAGCGCTGGTCAGACCAGAACAAGGTTCCCGCCATGTGGAAACTTATAATAATAACCCCGTTTCACAAAGGTGGAAGTAGAACTGATCCCTCCAAGTACCGCCCTGTATCCCTTCTTCTTATACTCTCCAAGTTCATGGAATCCATAGTTGCCGATACACTGGTGTGCTATTTGGAAAACTGCAAAATCATCACGTTTGCGCAGCACGGTTTCCGTCGACAACGGTTATGTAAAACGAATTTACTAATTGCACGCAGTAGCTGGACCGAGGCAGCTGATGCTGGAGAAGGTGTTGATGTGATCTACCTGGATTTTTCCAAGGCTTTAGATCGTCCAGACCATGGGATACTGCTATCCAAGCTACGGCATTACGGGATCGGCGACCCTCCTTTAAGCTGGTTCACCACCTTTCTACTTCAACGGCAAGTAGTGGTCAGAGTTCGGAACTCTTTATCCGACCCCATACAAATTGAGTGTGGTGTGCCGCAAAGCTCAGTTCTAGGTCCACGTTTGTTTTTGGTGTTTATTAATGACCTTGCACAGGGAATCGTTTCCAACTTCCTAATGTTTGCCGACGAATTCAAAATTTGGTGCAGGATCCAGGCGAACACCGACCAACATGTTCTTCAGAGTGACCTAGATACAGGGTATCAATGGTCGACCAAAAACCTAGTGCATTTCAACGTCAGTAACTGCAAAGTGCTTTCCATCCGACATCAGGGCAGCTACTCATACCAGCTGGGAAGGAGTATACTACAACAATCAACTCTCGAACGAGATTTGGTTATAACGGTTCAAAATGACCTGGGCTGTTCCAGGCAATCCGAAAGGGCCTCGAAGACCGAGAACCAACACGTCGGGCTGTTGCCACAGGCGTTTGAACAAATAATCAGCTCCATATTTCAACAAATGCTCAGTGCGTATGTTGGCGCTCCCTCCATGTCGAATACGCAATCCAAGCCTGGTATCCATGGCTAAAACATGACCTTAATGCACTGGAGCAGCCACAATATCGGTTATCTAAGTACGTAATTGGAATGCGCAATCTTTCCTACCAGGACAGGTTGCAACGATTGGGGATGTTCAGTGGAAGCCATCGTAGAATACGAGCAGACCTGATTATGGCATACTTGACTCTGCGAGACCAACATCATGTGTGCCTCCCATTACTGCATGTCAGCAGCAATACAATCCTGCAGGGCCAATCGTTACAACTTACAGAACAATACAGTCGTCCGGAGTGCCTCAGAAATTTCTTTTCCATTCGTGTCTGTCACCCGTGGAATGCTCTCGCAGCATCTGACATCTCTGCACCGACACTAACAGTATATAAACAACTGTTGGATGATGCACTCATCCACTTACACTTTGTTACTTAGAACTACGTCTCCATCCTACTCGTGGAGTTTACCATATAATTATTTGTTGTTTACTGTGGGTGCTGTGAATCTAAGAGGATCGTAGGACTACAGCGGAGCAAACGATAAGTCCTCATTTTCATATTTAAATTATTAACTATTTTACTACCCTTATCCTCATTATTGTTATATTGATATCCCCGCCAACTACCCAACCGGACTTGTAAAGCAACATTTCTTAACCAGTATAAATGCATTTCTCTTTGTTCAGGTTCTGCAGGTGAAGATGCAGGGCTTGCCTACTAATGCTATCGATGATTTTATAAATTGTCGAGGTGCGACAGATCGGACAGTAGTTTGCAGCTTCCAGATGATTTCCTTCTTTGTATATAGGTGTCGTAGTACCCAGTTTCCAAGCCCTCAGAAGAAGTGCGGCGTCTAGGGGGTGCCGAAAATTTTGACAAACAGGAGAAGTAATATGTGCAGGCATCGTATTGAGGAACAAAGAGTACGCATCATCCGGACCCGGGAAACAGCTCACACTAAAAACAAGCAGTAGCGACATAACCATGTCGCCACTGAGCTCAATATGCTCTAGTGTAGAGGGGCGGTGTAACAAAAAATTACGGGATAATTAAGCCACGGTAGAAAAGATAGAGAAACGCTGCAAACCTAGGAGATCAGCTGTGACATCCTCCTCATAAAGTAAGCTATGATTATTGCTAGAATACAGAGCAGGTCTCCCACACCCAGCTTCTGTACTCCTTTTCAGCTACGAGAACCGTAGTTTGGAAGTGGGCTTGGAGATTTCTGCCAAACAAACTTCGTGCTGTTGTCGTTTCTCGCGTTTCTTTTGTGTGCAGAGGTTCCTAACTGCCTTATAGTTCGAGTAGTCTAAAACCGATATTGTGGACTTAATTCTATCCCATAATCTGCGTCGTTTGTTCATAAGGATCCGTAACTCATGATCGATCCAAAGTGGGCGTTTAGAAAACTGCTTTCTTTTACGGAGTGGGAATATTTTTGACCAACGAGTGATATCACTTTTGAGTATCAGAGGCCCCTGGCATCGTCAACCTCCAGGTTCTCGATAATACTCCGATCTAGAGTACGTGCAGCGATCCTTAGACGGCATACGTCCGCACGCCAGAGCTTCCGACGCTACACACTCTGATCATGAATAGTGAGACGGCGTGTCCATTCAAAAGAAACCACACAATGATCACATTTGCCAATAGGTTGTAGTACAGTCAGTGAGGACACACCTAAGTAGGCTAGTGACAATACGATATCCAAGACATATGAGGCTTGACCAGGTTATATTCAGTAGGCTCTGTAATATGCTGGAGCAATGAGGCAGGAGCTTACCGTGATGCGATGGCTTGTCCACTTTAGGGAGACATTGAAGTATGCTAGGTGATGCATTTTGCACCTTCAGAGCCACTCATATCATATTGGTTAATGGTTAAAGACCAGACAAACTCATGCTCCTGCCCCTCCAGGTTGGAGTAAGAGTGTCTCCATATTCCTTAAAACGGATTCCTTGCAGTCCACCGCCAAACGCGATGCCTTGCGTTCAGATTTTTGAACCAAAGGCTTTGGTTCAGAACCCTAATTGTTCTCCAGTTCAGGCCTGGACAACCTGATAGTATTCTGTCTAAGCAATCCAATGAAGGTCTCTGAAAACAATTTCTTGATGCTCTGGCCCTCGCAAAGGTTAATAAACGGCGCCATGTCTGCTGCATTGAGCAGGGTGGATATGAGTTTGGATATCACCGCTCAAGCCTTCCTATATTCTTATATCCCCTTGTACCCTTTTTCACCCCCTATCGTGCCGTTCAAATTCAGTTTATTCCTACCAGGTTTCAACCCATGATACCCGGCCTTCTTCCATCATGCTTTGCAAGCCATTTAACCTCTAGTTTCAACTCACATACAAACGCGGAGCGTCACTCCTGCCCTCTCGACAAGCCCATGTCCAACCAAGCGGTCCACCCCAGTTCATCGGCCTCCATTTATAGTCTTCGAGCCTGCTTCACTTTGGTATGCCTCAGTGTACGCACATTGCTACAGATCCGTCTATAAGCAGTACTTGCCCTCAAAATAGACAACCTCTACATCGTTATCTGCTGTTTATCGGAGACCCGCCTACAAGACTCGAGCCCTGAGCTAACTCTGCGATACCCTTCAGGTGACACCAGCAGTATTTTCTCATTGCGCCTATCAGGTGACGATGCAGTCCCGAACACCGGCCAAGTTGGTGTTGGTATTGAACTGAGTACCCGGGCTGAAGCCGCTCTGCTTGATTGGATCCTAATCAGTAGTCGACCGTGTGTTGCCCGAGTAACGGGCTCGTTCAGAGCTTTGAAGTCGCGTGTTACTAATAGGTGTCTGTTCGTCATCACTGACTACGCGCTTATGAACACTAACGATTAATCGGTAAAGACAACTTTTATCGCCAACTGAACGAGCTTTTTCGCCACAGAAGAAGCACGAACATTGTTGTGCTGACTGGGGATATGAACTCTCAAGTTGGAAAATTATCCACTGATGAATTGCATGTGGCCGGACAACATGATGTAGGCTCCCGTAATGATAACGGTGAGCGGTTACTTCATTTGTGTGAATATGCTCGCTTATTTCTTGCGAGCACTAACTTCCGACACTGCACCCACCGGAGGGAGAAGTAACGCCAACCAGCCTCGAACTAGATACGGACGCAAATCGATCCAATTTTGATCGTTTATCGCTGGAGAGGCTGCGTCCAGAGCTGTTGCTCGATTTGGAGCACAGGTGTGGACACCGACCATGCACTTGTATGTGCTGACTTGCTGATGCTTTTTGGCGGACGCCCAATTGGACGTTGTGAGAGCATTGACACCAGTTAACTTGCAAAACCAACTTTTCTGAATGCCTATCAAAGTACGCCGTCATGCGCGTTGAATAAGCGCTCACTGGATGCACTTGAAGCTCACTGGTCTCATATTCAACAGTCCTTACAAGCAGCAGGCGAATTCTCATATGGTAAGTCTAATAGCCATCATAGACATTGGGTTTCTTCGCGGTCTCTGCAACTTCACCATGCTCGCCGGCATGTTCTGACTGGAGGCGAAAACATTGAGAATCGCAATGAAGTTCGGGTAAAACTCCGTGCTAGTCTGAAGAGAGACCGCGAATCCTGGTGGTCTCTCCGTGCGTCAGAGATGGAAGAGGCAGATACCCTTGGTAAGCATTAGTAGTTATTCCGTCTGATACGGGAAACGGGCAACAAGAGACCAGATGTTAGTAAAACAATTTATGACTAGAGTGGACAGCCTATCCACAACTTGTCAAAATGTCTGGAGTGTTGGGCTGAGCATTTTGTAAAGCAATTTAATCGGCCGTAATTTTTAGTGTCCTCTTTGGCTACTGATCTTCCTGCTCCCTGGGCTCGCCCATTAGATCCGCTCTCACATTCAGAAGTCAATCGTGAGATTGGACGGGTGCTGTTGAACAAAGCCGCGAAACAATATGAACTTTATCTAGCCCACTTTAAATTCGGGGGCCCTGCTCTTGTTGATGCTATACAGGAATTACTAGTGAAACTGTGGGAGCAGGAATCTGTCCAATCAACTGCAGCCGCTCAGTTATCGTTCCGATTTTCATAGGAGGTTAGCTTTTGTAATGCGGTAACCATAGAAGAATCAGTCTGATCTCCATCAGCACTAAATTACTTGCGTCTGTAATCCTTCCCCGGCAGGCGTCAGAGGCTCCGAAAGCAAGACATATGGCCGGGCTTCGTTTGAAAGCAGGAATGATCGTCTTAGTTTTACGTCCGCTACGTTCTATGGTCACCGAAGATAAAACAGAGGCTTCTCTAATACGACTTATGTTCGTAGTCCCTGAGTTGGAAACGGCAATTTGCGGGAGACGGTCAGCCTTTTGTTCATACGTAGTCCACAGGGCTGAGCGGTTTTGAACAAATCTTGAGGAGCTTATCCGCCTCAGCCACTTGGCAACCGTCACAAATACAAAAGACAACCGAGGTCAGTTGAAGAAGTTCATACAAATTAAAAGCTAAATTTAGCGAGTACGCTGTGTGGTTGGGTTGCGACTCGCAACCTCTTTTGAGACCTCGGCTCACTTTGAGGTAAACCTCGGTCATTCCGATCTCGAGGACCGTATCCTGAATGGATATTTTTGGGTATTACTCTTCTCAACCCTGGAACACCACGACCGCGGTTTCATCTTGGTTTAGACTCGTCAGGTGGAGATAGCCTGAGCTGGGGTGGAACTCAGAGCTTAGTAGTTAATGGCTGATGCCCTAATTACTATGCTACTGAGATCCGCGAGCAACGCTTCGCACAGCGGAAATTATTCAAAGCTGAATTTAGCGAGCACGCTGTTTGGATGGGTTGAGACTTGCAACCTCTAGTGAGACCTCGGCTCACTTCCGGCTGTGCCAAAACTTGCTCGCGGATCTCAGTAGCATAATATTCATGGCGTCAGCCATGAAGTGCTAAGGTCTGGCTTTCACCCCAGCGCAGGCTATCTCCACCTGAGGAGTACAAACCAGGACGAAACCACGGTCGTGGTGTGCCAGTGTTGGAAAGCAATATCCAAACATTTCCATTGATACAAATTAGCTTCGATATTGCAACAGTCAAGATGCCACCAGTCATCGCAGGTCTTGCACTGCAGGCCTTTGAGCGGGTGGTGGCTGCTTTGCGGCAATCCAAGCACTTCGATGCCATTATTTCTTTGTACTTGAAAAGAATTTGTTAAGAGTCAAATTCCGTTCCCAGTTTTTATTCTAGCACTGCTTTCAACGACATTTCAGGCTAGCAATCGCAAGCGCCAAACAGCTTGAGTTACCGCGTACTACTCACTGGATTGTTGGATGCAGCCATTAATACTGGACAAGTAGTTTGCCTAGCCGAATAAGATAAATAGGGATTTTCCATTGAGTTTTCTGTCCTCAAGAATCCTTGACACGTATCGTTCCTGAGGACAAACAGCGATCAGCCAGCAATGGTGGGGTTCGACGTTAAATTTTTTAATACCACTATCCTCATAACTTTAACAATCCAGGTCCATTTACATTATTCTCCACTTTTATCTATCTGGAATTTACTTCACTAAATACTGTTACCTCACGCTTAGATTTGATAAAAGATTCCCAGGGAAAAGATAAAATGTAAGATGTAGCGAACCAGCTCGTTTTCAGTACTGCATCTTCCGGCTATTACATCACAATATGAGGGGTTAAAAACACACTAATCAATTGAAAGGGTTCAAGAAACGGATGGAAATTTCGGATCAATATAACTACTCAAGGTCAAATCAGGTGGCATAACGTGATTATTCTCGTTAGTCGGTGCGGGCCTTGGCTAGGGCAGCTGAATGGTCTGTACGAACTTCTTTTGTGCATTTATCGGGTTTTGAGTCAGGGAATAATTAATTCTGCTGTAGCCAGTGGTGAACGCAACATTGTGGTTTATCTGCGGTAGTAGTTGTGAATGTACCAATCTGAATGCGGATTAATCAGAAAACCGATTTCACCAATTGTTACGCTCCGATGTAGCTCCTTTTGCTAACCAATTGATGAACGGAATTAAACAGCGGCAAATAATATATCTAACGCGTTATATCCACAGACCCAGTAAGATCAGTACAACGTTAACAGTATCATGTCAGTATTACCGTGGTTAGTATGTATTCATTATTTGATGAGGCACATCTGCGCAGAAATATTTAGTAAGTCATTGTTAGCTATGTGTCAGTATAGGATACATTTTTCCATATTTATGAGCAACCGTGATTTTGATAAAACAATTAGCGTTGTGTTGCTCAAAGCACAAGTAGTTTTTTATGGCGTCGTTAGTCATAATTAATTCTGTTACTAGCAGTTTCAGATTCAAAATTACTTAAATCATATAGATTGGAGCTGTCAACTAGGAACCATTTTTTCCCTTTATTGGCCAAATTGAAACTAACGGCGAATAAAATTGTTTCTCTATAATGAACTTCGCTTTAAAGTACGGGTTAGATTTGCACATTAAAATAAAAAGAAACATAGATTAACTTATGAGCAGGAAAATTTAAGTAACCTTTCCACCACTATTAGCACTGGAATAAAAATTTTCGAAGTGAGGAGGCTGCGTAAATTTGACTAAGGAACATGCATTCAGTTCATTAAATATATTACCTCAAGAGTGCTGATTTTCCTTCAAATTGTTTGCGACAAAGAAACATTAGTACAACGAACTACAAACAAAATGTTTGATCTCACTGTGCGTTGTCCATTTTGCCCCATAAGTAGTTAACCGCCAAATAATGATTCAAATGTTGACCAATCATGACCTTAACTACCGGACTTTAAAATGTAATAAGTCTTTTTACAAAGTAGCAGTGTTTATTCCGTCTCATTTATCTGTAATCATGGAAGAACTAATCGTTCTTCCTTAATTTTATCAGGATGTATCATCCGAGGGTGGACATTAAGTCGCGTTAATAAAAGTTATTGTGTTAATAAGATTTAGCAAAGGAAAATCTTTTACATCAAGTGTTCTACACGATAAAGTTTTACGATCAGTATTAAATTAATTTTAAGTACACATAAAAGAAGCCAGTTCTTAAGTAGATCCAACAAACACGCTCCGAGCCAAGCAACAAAGTGAGATGCACCATATGTAAAAGCTTTCATTTAACGTCAGCTGTTTCAGCATTGTGCAGTGGTTCCTATGATTGAGAAGCCAGTACAACCGCGTTGCTACACTATCCGTTTGAAGAATCGTATCCTTATTTGGGCTAGCGAAAAGGTACTATTTCTGTTAATTGTTAGTTATTTTGCTTCCGCTGCTCTCTGCAGAGTGTGTTCGGATAACGTAAAGACACTGAATCATCAAGTGACCAGGTCTCTGGCGGAGGATGAAGTTGAGATGAAGCACCATTATGAGTGTTGGAACTTCCTGGTATACATCGTCGTTGTCAAAGTACCTGGGAGCTGTTTGCTGGAGAGTTCTCTGACATGATTTCATCCATCTAATCGTGTATGATGAACCTACCAACGAGACCTCATGCATAGTTTTATGCGGTTTAAGTGAAAATGTTTATACCACATTTGGGTCCTCATAAATTAAACGTCCATGCTGTATATTTTTGCATATTTGATTACTGTTATTAATAATCAACACGAGCCACGATACAACCCCTAGAACGACGTTTTTGAACGTTTCTTTGATGCAGAAGAATCCATCGAATCTCGCAGCTGATGCGGTTATGGTAACCTGTAGATAAACTGCGATGTAGACTGTTACGCAGCTTCAGTCTTATCAGTAGTTGAGTATACCTTGGATTCATTCTAAGCTTTCAGTGATGATCGGAGTGCGGACAGTAGGAAAGCACTGCAAAGCTTCTTCAGAAATCCATGCAATTACCCCGGGTGGAAACTATCAGATGCGTCGGCAATTTTCAGAAGGAAATCTGCAAAGCAAACAAATCGTTGAAGTAGCGATGCTTTTCGAAGTAGCTATCGATATTTTATTTTAGGTGTCAAAGATCTCTAGCAACTTTGTTTTGGATTATATTACAAGGACATTCCTGCTAATAGAGAGACAATCCCAGTTCTGATGCTGGTGAATCAATTGAAAAAATGGCACATAGAAGCTAAGTCGGACCTAAATGTTAGGAAGAGCTGAACATAAGTACGCGGCAGAAAAAGCACAAACCTAAATTCCAGGGAAATCCAAACTTTGACAACGCAGTTAATTAGACAACTGTTGGTCATGTGCTTGTCGCTTGAACCATCCAAGTGCCGGCATAAACAAAGTACATAAAATTTCGGCTCCAATGAATGGCCACTGTCAACAGCGCTGAAACAACCGCAATGTGATGCAAAATTCTCAGCCCACTAAAGTCCAAAGCAGGCGTTGATCTGATAGTCTATGGCTTCATTTCCTAAAAAAGTTATTAATTTCATTGTAATGATAACAGGAAAGTGGCTGGGCGTGCTATAGTGACAAAGAATATAACTATTAGTCGGCGCCTTTTGCCTTCCGTAGAGTATGCTACAATGGTTGTTCTGCTATTAGATGCACCTCAAGGTGTCGTGATCCGATTTGACATTGTAGGCATGCTGAGCTGCAGCGCCTACTTTAATTCATTTTCGAGTATTACGGAAAAACCTGGTTAGATTTCCGACGCGCCTGTGTTCATGTTAGTAAGCTGACAAATTCTGTTCACTGCTTCTTAAGGAAACTGGATTCGAAAACACATGATGGGATGACTGAACGAGTTTGGTTGAAATGTGTTAATGCACGAGTATGTGGATCAATTATGCGTCCCTTTTATGTATTCGCTGGGGAAAAGACCAATTGTTTATTGTTTCATGATTGTGGAGTCCTAATTGGAACAAAATTCAGTTTAAGCGGTTTGCGTACTGTTCTGAATCTAGTGGGTTATGGGACAATTATTATAAATTGGTATATTCTCGAATGTTGTTATGACTTGATCTTTGCCCCTAGTCTATTCGGTGCTAAGAAATGCCACACCACACTTACTGCTA
Organism: Dicrocoelium dendriticum; assembly: GCA_944474145.2. Classification (NCBI taxonomy): domain Eukaryota; kingdom Metazoa; phylum Platyhelminthes; class Trematoda; order Plagiorchiida; family Dicrocoeliidae; genus Dicrocoelium; species Dicrocoelium dendriticum. Next base: position 11,734 of record CALYDF020000473.1, on the reverse strand, counting down.
AGCTTGCTGACAGTGGATTAGTTTCCACTGTATCCGCACGTCTATACAACCCCCATGTTACCTCATTGTTACACTCTCACAACAAGGAAGCTCAGTTCGTAATCGTCCCTCTTAATTCTACGTTATTAATATTCTGTACTACGCAAGGACAATCATGAAGAAACTGCACTCTCTGAGCGTGTGTGTTTGTGTAACTCAGCGATCTGTAAATAATTTTCTTTACGGAAACTTGTTGTTACGGCTGAAAATTATATTCAAACTAAACGATTCCGAGGGCTTTTCTACTTTTAAAAATTCGTCTTGAATAAAAGTAGATGAATTTTGGATGAATCACACATTTGCCTCAGTAATATTTGATCTTTCACAACTAACAAATATCCCAGAATCTTTTTGCGTATCCGTTACAGGTGTCGCATTGTGCATCAAAAATACGCTAAACGCGTTAACACCACTTACAACTGAAATAACACACGGAGAGTTGTTGCTGGAAGTGAATCACCATGTCACAAATCAGCTGGTTTCCCTAGCCATCCTAGTTTTAAACGCTGCTTTGTGATCTTTTTATTTGAGTAGGTGGCTGGACACAGTACGGTTATATAGCAGCAAGATCTATCAATATAACAGAACTAAGAATGCCTTGGGAATCATGAGCGCAACCGAATGCACTTCGTCTTCTGCAATAAGATGCCTGCCAATTATTCTACTTTCCTCACTACAACATCTAATGAAAAACAGCGACGAATTGAGTTGATGATCAATTTGAAATACTAGTTCAGTCGTTGGATTGCGTGTCGCAATTTCAATGTGAACCGCGAAACTCACTGAAGTGAATCTTAGCCAATTCATTTGCTGGGACGGTATCTAAGGGAGCAGATCGATTTTTGATGTCACCCAGCCAAAACACTGCAATCCACTAGGCATTTCGTCGCTACTTTATCCAACCAGTTGTAGCTAACAAACTTCGAATCCGAGAGCTTTGAGATTTCACTTGGGACCACTATCCAGGCCAAATTATCGAGACGAGCCATTCTTATCATAACGAATAATGACTGGACGTTAATGTTAAACTACACGTTGTGTGATTGGGCTGTGACCAAAATCGTGCTTCGCACTAAAGTGATAAATGTTCACCGATTAAAATGATCGTATATGATGAAAAAGAGGCGTGTAATACGTAACAGATGAGAACAAAAGGTGGCCGTTTTTGAAATGCAGTGTTTTGTGTGTGCAAACCCAAGAAATTACCCTGCCGTCCCAGAGTTATTTTTGACAATGTACGTACTACCGTGAAATAGTTAGATAACCAATATTATGGGGATTTAACGCTCCCTATTACAAAAGACAGGACGTTTATTCAGCCGATACATTATCCAGATAGCTTATGGTCAAACATAAAAACATCGGAGACTTCACACTTAACTTGAAGATGCACAATTTTTTCACTGCGATCAACCAAACACAGGAAATACGGAGTATAAATACACTGGTAGATGGCTGTGTTAATGATATATAATGCAAAGCATTCGCCAAATTTCAGCTTCACAGAACCAAACTTGAATATTAATTGATCAAAGACTTGGTAGAAGAGGACAGTCACTTATTCCACAAACTAGCTGCCATCTGTGTATCATTTAACTTGATGTCCACCAATTCAATGTTCCTGGAGACTGACCGCATTACTGAACGCGGGGTGAAAACCGAGACAAAATATGGGAAGCAAGGAAAGAATACGAAGACCGGTAGATGGATGCATTTCTGCCTATGAAGCATAAGCTATCCTGTTATCGACAGCTCGCCTCTGGAAAGGGTCATGTTCCATCCGCCTATTCTCGGATTTACTATGAATCGAGCTCAGACAGGCGAAGCACTACTTGGTCGAAAACCGGAAGAAATCCGTAGCCTGGAACATCTTTGTAAACGGTGTTTCCGAGACTTGAAGTCATGATAAGCGCGAAGCAATCACTCACGGCCAGGAACGATGGCAATACATTCCCGAGACAATCTCTCTGGAAAAGGTCATAACGCAATCAAGTTCGAGGATACGCCGATCGCCAAACTGTAAAGGATATATCCCAAGGATTTTAATAGTGGTCCTTCAATCTAAACAAATGAAAACAATGTTGCTAGGGTATTGGTATGCGGGTCGCTGTATCCTTTCTTTTGAGCACTGAATCAAAGCAGCATCCGCCAAGCAAACACAGGAGAGCAGCGACTTAGTCGAACCACATACCGGCATGATTTCGGATAACTTCAACAACCAGTCAACGAAACTGGAAAAAGCACCCGTACATTACGTACAAAGAGAGAAGCAAAGAGGTAATGTTAGGATCCATGAATCGGACACAGCTGAGTTCTTTATCACCACACACAAAAACGATCAGTGGTCGGCATTTCACTGGTCCGCACAATAGTTTACCCGAAACAATATACCACGATTCATTGCTAAGAACAGGGTAACTTTCCTGCATGTACACCAACGCACAAGGTCTCCTGACAAAGACTGCCTAACTGCGGCTACGTCAAGCTTTGGATGCCTTGGACCTCATATTCGTTACGGAAACTTGGTTGCATACAGAAATTACTGACGCCGAAATCACGATAAATGGTATGTCTCTTCTCTTAAATCATCCTTTAGCAAGGGCGGGCAAGTAATGTCGTACTATCGCAGCAACCTGCAATGCGAACCGGTGGTCTATCCAGAAATGCTGACCATAAATCTACGCCGGTGCAGTCTGCGACGGAGAAGCAATGACACGCCATTTGGTCGTTAATAATCGTCCACTAATATCTATCTCAGTGATGAACTTCCGTGTGATGTTATCCTTAGGAGGACTCTTACGAGGACGATACAGTCATGTTCTGCTCTCAGGCTGCTTCAATGTTCACCATTTGGAAGTTCAGACATCTCCAACGAGCAATTTAAGGTCGAGCTGAAAGTGTGTATTGCATGTGTTCCGCTCGTCAGCCATGTCAGTTCGCCCACCCGATTCGCAGCCGGAAATAAAACATCTATGCTTGAGTTAGTGCTCACGAACGAAGATCCGCTGGTTGAGAAACCAAGGATGGATGGCCCTCTGAGGCGGAGCGACTACGTAACCATAATTTACGACTTTGTGTGTTATGCGAAGTATGCATATGAACATAGTAACGTTTTTTGGACAATCACTCACTGAGACATATTGACAGAACTTGTTGGAGATGCCATCAGGGAGTTTCCGGACGATTGTTCCATTGGTAGTGCTTGGCTGGAGTTTACTGGTAAGTGCACTGAGTTAATTAAACCTGCAATGGGCAAACAGCCCCTCCTTTGGAGCAGGACCCGATAACACACGACAGTAAGTGACGCCGCGTGGCACCTGCATAGAGTGTACACTAGCCCTGACAACGGGAGTAATCATGTATCCCACTTGTTCCTGAGGACAAATATGTACACCAACGGAGTTAAGCGGAATAGTCAGTCTTGTGCTAACAAATGCTTATGTACAGACATGTGAATAGCCCCCGTAATGTTAAACGTGGTGTTTCCCCCTAATAACAGCGGATGATTGTGCTCAAACCGCCGAGGAAGCGGCCGTAATTCCACGGCTACAATATGCTCCATTGTTCCAAAGTACTACCACGATTTGCAACATACCTGTCCCAATCTCCCAGACGCCAGTACTTACATTCGTCACCTTTTACTTTGGCAACCATTTTGAGGAAGCTGCTCTTGTTGCGCACCAGCAGTTCCCCTGGAGTTGGTAACATTCCCCTGAAAGCATTGCAGGTAGCAACTCAAGTATACATGCGCCATTAACGAATTTTTACCATAGATGCCTGAACGAACAGCAGATCCCTAACATGTGGAAGCAAGGCATCATTACCCTGCTTTTAAAGAGTGGTAGCCGTTCAAAACCCGCCAAATATCACCCATTGATTCTCCTACTGGTGCTCTCAAGCGTGCCGGAATCAATCATAGATGAGGCTGTAACGGGCTACTTCGGACAGTTTAACATCAAAACACCGGAGCAATACGGATTCCAGCAACATCGGTCATGTACTACCAAACTACTGATCGCCCGGATCAGTTAAACAGGGCTAACTGACAGTGGGACCGGCATTGTTGTCATCTACCTAAATTTTTCTAAAGCCTATGACCGCACGATTCACCGCATTCTTCTTTAAAAGCTATCGGCGTACAGCGTTTTGAACCCTAAGTTTAGATGGATCGGAAACTCTCTCTCTTTCAGCAGGCGCCTTCAGATTCGAGTTCGAGGTTCATTTTCTGATTCTAGGAAATTGGACTGCGGTGGTCCACAATGGTCAGTTATGGCCGCGGTTATTCTTGTTATTTATTAATGACCTTACGAAATGTATCAAGTCATAGTTCGTGCTTTTTGCGGATGATATCAAGATATGGAGCGCAATCGGCTGTCTGGAAGATCACAATATATTGCAAGGAGATTTGGACCGCGTCTTTGAATGGTCAAAGGAAAAGCCAATACATTTTAACACAGACAAGTTAAATAGCGTACATGTCAGCTTCAATCCCACGCGGGCATAGGGGCTTGGAGTGGGCAAACTGAAAACCGCCTCACGAAAGCGATAACTTGGGATGGTGAAGCAAAGCGTTCTCGGCTTTTCGGCACAGTCCTAGAAGGCGTTCAAAACCGCGAATCAGCATGTTGGCTTGTTAAGTAATTCATTCGAGTGGTTCGATCCCTCTGTCTGTCCCGACTACTTACGGCATATGTGATGCCTCATATAGAGTACGCGATCGAGAGTTCGCAACCTTGGGCAGAATTCCAGAAGAAAGTTACTAACACGCAATTGTAATCGGCACCGTTTTTTAGGTATTCATGCAACCATTATAAGCAATACGTTTTGCCATTGTTGAATAAAATTTAGTACAACGCCATAAAGCTCTGAACATCCAAACTGTGAAAATTGTCTTGGGTCCAACCGAGGAGTTTGTTATGGGAATGGAGACTTGTGCTGAACCATAAAGTGATTCCGTATCAATTGTTTATCTAATAGAAAATGATTATTTGTACTCCGCCTCTGATGTCTGTGAAACACACTAGAAGTCTCTTCTGATTCTGATGATGAGTATGTTCAACAATCAAAGAATGTTTGTCAAATTAAAAAAACATTGTTGCGTAATTTGCTCACTGATTTACTAATGTTACAGATGCGTTTCTTAATTATATATATATATATGCATATTAACCGTGGCCTTTTTAAACTTTGTGTTACATAACATTGGTGCTATGTATGTGTGGCCAAAGCATCTCTGCTAATGGCAAACTTTGGCCAAATTAGAAGTTTATAATTACTGACTTAAGAGTATAGAAATGCGTCAGCCAGTGTTTTCTACACCATTGTAACACTATAACTCATGAACAGATCACTTAATAATGTATCTAAAGCATTGATAAATGGGTGACGAGTTACAAAAATAAAGCGAACCAAATTTACCCGGCTGTAAGGCATATAGATTTAGCAAAAACGTCGTTCCAATTTGCTTTATTTAAGACTCCTTTAGGAAAAGCCCTAGATTGACATTTCCTTGTTGGATACAAAGAAACCATATTAAATCATTGAGCTTTTTAACGTCTGACGCTATTGAATTTTGTATTCATAAAAACCCAGTGGTTTTGTAATCTATCGAATGTTATCTGCACTGAAAATATCCATGGTTGTTTTGCTTATTTCATCCAGACGCCGTTGGCCAGCTGAAATTATAAAGCACGCTGTATTTGGCATGCGGGCCTGAGTTTGGGCATCCTTAACTAGATTTTTCACAATTGTCCGTCTGTACCGCGTTGGTGTGAAGCCGATGAAGTGCAGGTACTGACCAGACCAAGTTGATATTCGGTAAATAGACCACTTGATTAATGCATTATTTATACGAGTTACTTGGATGTCGAGACATGGCAGACAAGTGTTCCTTTCTACTTCGTATGTAAAGCGTTACTTAGCATACCCACCGCTGATGCATTCTACCAACTGTGTTAACGGCCACTTCGAGGAAAAATTCCAATGTTTCATCCACATATCGTTCGTTGTAGGCTACCTCCGTTCTTCTTGTAGAGATGCTTCTTTCTATCATCGGTATAAAGGAATCAACACGTACAGGACCTAACGGGTGACTCCTTGCTGCGCCATCAAATTGACGGTACGGAGTGTTCCGGAAATGAAAGTCCAAATTATCCGCGAACAATACTAATGATTATATCAACAATTCAGTCGGAATTGGTAACGAACCGTCACAGTTCGCAGTTACTCCGCGCATTTAATCAATTGCCTAATGTAGCTGGACGTTGGTAAATAAACATATTATATCCAAGGAAAACAGCTGTCTGACAGATAAAGTTCAGCCAGTTGGCCACTGATTTGAACTGAGCTTTTATAAGAGTATGTATTGGAATACCGTTTAAACGAAAAGTAACCAGTAATCAGAGAGTCAGTTTATACTTTGGTGCGCTCATCTTTGAAATGAATGGTCTGAGTGGCAAATCACTCTCAGTTGCCCTGGGGGACAAAAATATTTGTGGAATATTATAACCACCCAGCTTCTAACTATTACAGTTGCCACGGTCTAGCACGCGATAGGGGCGAGGCAAATCTAGGTGACGAACTATGCGTGTTTTGACATTGCTTGTGCCCCCCACTTTCGTGAGCCGTTAGAATTTGCATCATTGTGTATGACGTCCTTAGTTTGTAGTTCACGTAAGAGCTTAAAATGTCAGGTAGTGATAACAAATGGTTCATTAATTGGCATCGCTGTGAGCTTGTAGGCGATGTCGTTTAACTTGTTTCAAGACCAACTAAGCTTATCAGGACTGTTTGCTTGAAGCTCCTTACACTGATCAAAAAGGTTCTGATATTGGGCTTCTAGAAACAATCCGTACAACTTTCTAGAGGGGATTATATAACCAAGCCCACGTTATACTGCTACTAACTGCAACGCATCAAGTGGTACACGTGATATTTTCGTCACGTATTGCTTGGGATCACGAGCAATTAATTCCTCATCGTTGTTGTTCGTCTGCGAATTTTCCGGACAAGCGCTGATCTCGCCTCGTGGAATCACAAGTATATCTATAAAGGTAAGTAGGCAAGTCCGGAAACACAAAGCTTGGTCCCTTACCATGATTAGTAAGTTTGCATGCAGTTCTGGTAGCTCCGCAATTTAGTTTGAGTCTACTCCAGGTGAGCGAACGTTACACGTATGAGGTTAGCCGCAGAGTGCGTGATTTGATTTCTACGCAACCGTAAAAGAACTGAAAGAAGATAGCAGCGCACTAGAATATACTTCGACAGAAAAGATCGCTCCACAACTCAACTCACCATCTTGCACCTCATGCTAACTATGCGGTGACGCAACTGGACTTTTCGGAGAGAATTCGTCATTTGCAAATTTAAAACAGTTAGTTAACTTCGACAATTTAAATAGCACGGAGAACATGAGTGCCGGTATATGCATGCACTTCATATTGTCTCCTCAGTAACATCTGTTTTTTGATAGGCAAACAACTATTAGTTGTGGGTCGTCTGATATAGCTATGCTCATTGTTCAAAGTTATCTTAGGCTAATCGCCGCTTCATTTGATTTGCTGAGGCTGTCGCTATAGGCCGTAGGAAGGCAGTTCAGAAATAATTATTTGTCAGTCGAGTGCTACTCTGGAGGTAGGGGTTCACTTCTGCCATTCGCTCCGCACCCACTTTCTCCCGCTTGCACTCACTTTAGCTACGTTTATGCGTATCTGTTAATATTAATGGTACTGAGAATACAAGATAAAATGCATGCATCTACGAACTTTCCGCTTCTTTTCCTTCTCAAAGGTGGTGGGGTAGCCCTCTACTTTCGTAACAATCTGCAATGTGAACTCATAAACGATTCGGAAACCGACGTACCTGACTCCATTTGGTGTTATTTCCGACTGAGAGGGAATGATCTTTGCTTATCCATTGTTGTTTACCGCCCACCATCGTCTACTGTTGAGATGGAATGCAACTTGGTGGCTGCGTTGAGGCAAGTGATAAACAGGAAGTGCAGTCACATTCTAGCGACCGGCGACTTCAACTGCTCTAGGATCATAGGCCACACTAGGAGAGCCATTCAAAAGAGACCTGCAAGATCCGGTTGCAGACTTCCCGCTTTATGGCCACATCACTACGCCCACCAGATTCAGGGGAACTAACAGGCCATCCATATTGGACCGAATATTTACTAATGAAGAACTGTTGGTCGAGAAAGTGATAACCGATACTCCTCTGGGCCGCAGCGATCATGCGACGCTAGTGTTTCATTGCGTGCGCTACGCGAATTATGCTAAAGAGCATACCGATGAATATCATATCGGCACCAACTAAGATGACCCGTCCAACCTCAATGATGCATCAAGCTAGTCGTTCTAAGCCGAATTGACCTTTGAGGTGGCCTGCGCAGAATTCGTCAACATATTTAACAAGCTCGTGGAAAGCACATATGAAACCTAACTCTACCAGCCTAAAAGGATGAAGTCTTTCGTAAAGAGCAGGACACGTAAATACATGGCATAATGGACTTGGCATGGCACACCTACATAGAATCCCCGAACGACCATACCTGGAATATCTACACAATACAAAGAAAGCACTGTTTCAAACTCGTCCGGGAGGATAAATAGAAGAACCAACAAGGTCTAGTGGAAAAGTTTTGCTTCAATCCCCAACTACTATACAAACACGTAAATAATTTGCGCGGTGTTAAGCGCGGTATTCCTACTCTGCACACAGCATGCGGGTTAGCCCAAACCGCACAACAGGCGGCCAACGTTCTTGGACAACAATTTGGTCGTACCTTCCAAAGCGTGCAATCATCATACATCATGCCTAAGCAGATAATGCCGCCATCAGGGCTTAATCACATATCGTTCACCTCCGCAGCTGTACTGAAGAGGCTGATGTCTCTGCGCAAGTTCAGCTCCCCGAGTGCGGAGGGCATTCGCCCGAAGGTGTTGAAAGTTGCTGCCATGAGTTTGGCGTCACCACTAGCATTTTTCTTTTAACCACGTCTGAAAGAGAAGAACGTCCCCACGATGTGGAAGCACGGAATCATCACACCAATCTACAAAAGTTGCAGTCGTGCTGAACCATCAAATTATCGCCCGATCACACCACTTCTTGTGATCTCCAAGGTTATGGAGTCCATTGTAGCTGAGGCTTTGATGGGGTACCTGGAGAACACGAATTTTGCCAAAGTCGCTCCTGTACCACTACTCTGTTGATTGCTCGTGCAACCTAGAGGGAAGCTGTGGACGCTGGTGTAGGAGTCGACCGTCTAGACCCTCGCATTCTACGCCACGAACTCTAATAATATGGAATCGGCGATCTTGTTCCAGGCTGGATAGGAGAGTTTCTCCTACAACATCACCTGAATGTGAGGGTTCGACGCAACCTAACAGGATCCATCGAAGTTCAGTGCTTTGTAGCTCAGGGCTCGGTCCTTGGATTCCACTTGTTCCTGGTTTTCATAAATGATCTCGCGAGCGTGCTATTTTCAAACTGTTTGCTATTTGCTGATGACCTAAATGTATGGCGTACTATAGCTCCGTGTAGGACCACACAGGCTAACAGGAGGACCTGGTCCATCGAGAACATGCTGCATTTCAACGTCACCAAGTGAAAAGTTCTCAGCATAGGGCACAAGTGTATGCACAAGTACCGCCTAGGACCACAAATTCTACAGCGGATTTCTAACGAGTGCGATCTCGGAGTGTTAGTTCAACATGGCCTCGGTTATTGGAGACAGGCTGAAAAGACATCTAAGGAAGCAAACCAGTACCTTGGCCTTCTTCGCAGAGCTTTCAGAATGTTTGACCCATCAGACTTTCTAAAAATGCTTAGTGCGTAGATGAGGCCACACGCGGAATACGGTAGTCCAGCTTGATAACCCTGACACAGGCACCATATCACGCGTTCGATACTGCACAAGCTAGGGCAACGAAGATCGTCAGAGGTTTGACCAGCCTCCTCTACTCACTCGGGCTGAAGACCATCAAAATATACAGTGGACGTAATCGGCATATAACGGGTGATTTCATAACGATGTACCAGATCCTGAGAAACCCCACCCACCCGTGCCATTCCCTTTGGATACTCAGTCAAAACACCCCGCTAGCAGGTTATAAGTTTAAGCTGGTCACGCAGTAGAACCGATTGGAATGTCGGCGAAACTATTTCTCCCTTCGTGTGTCAGTCTTGGAACGCCCTCCCGGAACATGCAAATGATGCTCCAACCTTATCCCTTTTCAAAAATTCCTTGACAAAACTCTGTCCCATTTACCCTATATGCTATAGCCCATGACCACCAGATGCTGGCACTAATGCACAACAGACAGTGGACAGTGCCATAACCCTACTCGAGACTGAGTCACTCCAAACCCATTGCACACAATTTGATAAACGCTACTACTGTAGAAACTGGATTTCTGTATCCCGTCGACCCAAGATAGCTGTACACGAGTAAGCGCCTATTATGTGATCAATAACCACTCCCCTTATTGCTTTGTGTGCGCACATTCTAATTTCAAACTCTCATTATACAGCAATGAAGTTAAAGCTGTAATCGCCTGAAGCGGCGGTTCCATTATCGTTTGATCTATCTTTGTTCACTCTAATCACCCTACGGGACATGTCAAGCACTTGCTTTTATACCCGTTATAAATCATTGTTCACTGTTCAGATCGCTGAAGGGAACTAACTGCTCTATATTTCCCAAGTGAGATGAAGTTTATTTCACTAGCTGATATTCGCCGGTCAGTGAACAAGTAGATGCTATTTCTGAAAACCAGAGGGTGTGCTTTAATCTGTTTTAACTTATTAAAAACGTTTAACCAAATTACTTGAATTGCGAAAGTAATGCAAAATTCCTGGTATGTATTGATCAACGCAGCCTACAACTATGAGGTGAAACAAGCTATTAGCATTTCTGTAAGAACATAAGCAAGTTATTTTGCTATTAACTCAAGACTGCTTTGGTAACAGCGGATTAAACGCCTTTTAAAATAAGTACAGTTTCTGAATTTGTAGGAATTCAAAAATTGTTAGTACATTGCTGTTATCCATAGCCGAGATTATTCGGGCGATGCTCCAACAAATAAATTAGCCTAAAAACGATGCACTCATAATAACAGCATTACATTTGCTTTTTGTCCCGTTGCACAGCAACTGGAGTTGGATTGTTTACAAGCAGATCAGAGCGCGAAACTAATTCAGGATGTCATTTGGTGGGTACGCATTTACTGCTGTGCTGTTCTTATCTAGCCGAATAATCACACGCCTATCCGAACTAGTGAGAAACCATCTGATCGTTTGCAGCTTCAAAAACAGGCAGGTGATGTGTGGTGGAGGGGTGGATTCCACAATTGCATTTCGTTCCCATGGAGTTCCTTCGGTTTGGATTGGCAAATTATACCCTTTCGTATTGAAGTGAATACTGAAGGATTTTATGATTATCCAGAATATGGGCACGACGTTGAACAGTATGCTTTCATCAATAAGAACTTAAACGCACTTGGCAAACAGTGTGTTACGGTTACTGGATCAAACTGGTGGATTGAGAAAGTTGTTCACAGTAAGCGACTAAAACAGCATTCCAATTGCCATTCTTTGAAATGCGTTTAATTTCTGCCTAAGTATGGTCCTTTGCAAATTGAACGTGCTGATTCATAAATTGTCTTGGCCAGGGATCGCAGAAGTACTTATT
>CALYDF020000472.1:0-53611 GCA_944474145.2 Dicrocoelium dendriticum | reverse complement strand
CACACAGACTGTGAGAGGATTTGTGAAGAAACGGCACCTGGCGAACATCTGCAGTACTCATCTGTGGCCGTTCAACCACTTGAAAATGCGAGTAATTACAGACAACAAGTACTGCTCGTACTGTATCGCTGTAAACACAGGTCTCGCGGATAGATGGCGTATCATGAGAAAATGTACACTGATCAGAAGGATCCGCAAATTGCCTCCTGACTAATCTGCATGGGGCATCATGCCAATATTTTGCGAGGAGTTACAAACCCAGAATTCTCCAATTCTAAGTAATTCTCCGGGAGTCTAGTGCAATTGCTAATATTACTATGCGTATACACCTGGAGTGGAAGAAGAAGTTATCGTCTCGAAAGTGAACCAGACTTGCGAGAGAGTCAGCAGCGGTGATGAGCCATGGATCTCCGAGTGCGACTCAAGACCAACCGTTAGTATTCAGTGGAAGTCCGATATCGCCGAAGTCGCAGAAATCCCGACCGTCGAACTCCAAAGTCAAAGTGGTGCAGAACACATTCTGCGATATAGGTAGGGTCATCCACTGCGAGTTCTTGCCACAGGGACAGGCGATTAACCAACATATCTACCAAAATAATGCAACGAATGCTTCGCTCAGTGGGATAGAAGAGGCCAGAGTTGTGGCACAGAACACTCGTGACTGCTTCAACATGACAACGCGCCTGTTCCCAATGCTCCGAGCAACCGACAGCTCTTGGTCAAACAGAACGTCGACATGCTTGAGCAACCTCCAAACTCACCCGACCTGTCTCTCTGTATTTACCGCCTCTTCCGCAAGCTCAAAGGGGTCATTAAAGAGGCAAATTTCAAATATGTGGACAACAGCAACTAAATGTGATAATGGAGCTCTAAATGATCATGAAAGAATCCCTCCCGCAGCGCTTGAGAGGGTGACAGACACGAACGGGAAAGCCCATTGGACTGCAGGAGAATTACACAGAATCCTTCCGCAATCTGTTACCATGCAGATTGGGTTTGAAACAAATTCTTTGTTATCCCGGTCCCGGAATTTTTCTCACTACCCTCGTATTCACAACGAAATGAATCTGAACACGTTGCATAAGCGGTCGAGAAGAAAAGCAAATAGTACGAATGATTACACCGATCTCAACGATGGGTGAGGAGGAGGTGAGAATAGACATCCGTTACAAACTCACCTGCGACTTGTGGGCGTCTTCCAAGGCACGACATTGGCCGTTTTCTCTGTGGAAGAATGTGGGACGCATTTGTAATGAAAGTGATGATAAAGAATCTAACGCGATATCTTCCAACACACTATGAAATTAAGAATCATACTCGTTACATCACAAAGCAGTGTCACAAAAAGACCCAGTTAGAGGCGTACAACATTGTCCATTAAAGTGGAATTTCCGAGAAAATAGATTTTGGGGTTCTTCACCCTATGGCAATGGCAAACAACACCCTGAAGTTGACGATGAAGCAGCAGAAGCTCCTTGTGAACGACCACCCCAAGTGGCGGACCTAGGCGAGTGGACAATATTGTAGAAAGGAATAAGATTTTATCACATAAAATACGGAGGCAAAAAAAAACAGCAAATATAAACCCTTTGGCAAAAATGTGCTGATTAATAGTAGAATAACCTTGGCAATACAGGGTAGAAATGAAAAACAGTAACATACGCATGGATGAGATCTACATCTGCTGACAGCGTGCTCCACTCACACATGAACGCACAGCTGGTCAACCAGATTAACAGAACACATGTGTGACAAATGTGACGGTAAGCATCATGCGGCAACACATGGTGTGTAATTAGGGCAGAACACCCTCCCCCACACACCCAATCGGTTAGCCATATGAGACATGCAAAACGGTTAGATCACCACGGATGATTGTAGTACACACATTGTACAAGGGAACAACAGTTAACGGAAGCCAATGATTGATTCCCACCATTCTTGCAACCAAAACACAGAGATCGGTTGAGAAGAGTGTTCGACAGCAGGAAAACAGATTGGCGATAGTCTATCCAGAATAACGGGACCGGATACGCAGTTTCTATTACAGGATCCGCCTTATCCAACTAAGCCCCAGATGCCCGAAATGCCCAGGAGTTACCACAAAATAAAACAAAGTCAATTGTAGGCTCATTGAAGTATTTACCAAATTATATATCAGAAACAGCACAGGACGGCCCTTTCGTCCTACCCGGATTCGTTAAAAGTGTGCATCCCCAAGTCCAGCAAACATGCAATCCACGACCTTACGACATTAGCTGCATGCACCACCAGCCGGCATCTTATGCCGCGGGTGACGGCTGCATATCGTCATGACTTAAAAGCTAATTATGAAACAGCGCAACTCATCCCTTACTGCCATGTAATTTACGAACGGTGCGCATGACAGATATTGGGCTTAGAATCACAGCTTTGCATAACAACGACAATATATGACACCATTTAGAAACGGGCGTATGGATACTTCTCAACTAACGACATCAAAAATGCCATACCTACGAACAATCGAACGATTCGTCATGACATACTCGAAATGTTAGATCGTACATGGCTGCTGTTGTGGAAGACCGTGATTCTAGGAGCTAAGCATGTCTCCTGCAATGTTCGCAAATTGTACGACGGTGGAAGAGAAGATGCTCTATAACGCAGTTAGCCTGTAAGTCATGCCGGTCTGCTGCCGTCATCCATGACCAACTGAGATTAGCTGCTGGTCAGTGGCGCAATCCAGTTCTTTCTTCGTTCACTGATTCATCGGTTCTTACTTCTGCACTTCCGCATGTGGTCTCCGGGACTTCGCCTCGTGTCACGACGCAAGCGTGAGCCGTTGGTTTCCGATTTGCCCGCCTACACCATAATACTTGTCTCTAATACAGTAGCATTGCTTCCCCACGCACCTAACTTGACCACCGTAGGTAATGGAGCGAGTTATACGAACAATGAACAATAATTTGTCACGAGTAGAATAACAGTTGTTTGACAAGTCCCGCAGGAAGGCAGGGGTAAAACTACAATATCAAAATATATGTGGGTTGTCTGTTTGAGCATTTGTAGAGCAGATGCGCCACCGAATAACAGCAGTGTATGTGGGGATTGAATACAAACAACAAGATTACATGGAGGCAAGTATATTTGATTTACTCCGTGAACAAATTGAAAACAAGACTACTCACTCAGGTAACGCCTTATAAAATGTAGGACGTAAAAATCCAGCTTGAAAGCATAATTAATATATTCCAAATAAGGGTAGCAGAAGCAACGAAGTGATGGGAGCCATGAGCAATATACAATCGCATTTTAAAATTATCCAGACTAGGAGAACAAACAATTGTTTGGGAGAGAGATCCGGAGTTAGTGAACCCCAAGAAAAAATAATTCCGCCGACATTCCAGACGGCTATACTGTTCATACATTTTCAGACAGTTATATATTTGATCGGAATTATGGTTGAGTTTCAGCAAGCGTTTGATCGGTGCCAATGATCGCTGCACTCATTGAAAGTCAGGCAGGTATACGACACGGTAATGAGTGAACTGATGTTAGGGATATTCTCCGACACGAACATCGACGGCTGCGCAATCGTATGGAGACTTCTAGACGAATTGCGCGCTCATTAAACACAATTTGTACATCGGCTTGGTCCGCGGATTCTTCACTTATATCTCCCGATAAGTTTGGCGCGAATGTGTACTGCAAACGATTTGAGGACTACGTAAATTCATGTCCTAGCGTGTTGTGCGCACACAGAGCTTTTCAGTTACACAGAGAGCGGAAAGGGGTGGACTTATGTAACCAGAGCCAGTTCCTTAGTTCTTAAAGAGTTTACCCGCAAAGCAGTGAGGCGACTAACGAATATCGCGAACCGTCAAGAGCCGATAACACGACATTCTAGTGACAACAAACTACGCATAACGCCAGAAAACGTTTCCTGAAACATCCAACATGTTGTTGAATGCGAAAACAGTCGACAGCCAGGTGGCTCAAACGCCTTCCTAGAGTTCCATGGTAGTACACACAAAAGCAAATAGCAATCGAGGTTGTGCATCCATCCTCCATCAGGAATTTCATTCCGGTTAAAAAGTGGATGGTCACTGGACCTATAGCATTGGCTTTGTCACATAGTAGCACAATCTCTTGCGGTATTTAATGCATAAACAGATGGCCAGACTCGAACTCTCCCAACTCGGAGACGCGGTTCAGATTGTCCGCGGCTGCCTATTAAGCTTACCTGCGAAACAAGCGAGATTCAATCACCCTTTCCCTGAGTAGGAAGGCATTCCTCGATTAGCAACCTGCGTGAGGATGCAACAGCGTACAACGAGACCGTAAGCCGTTCCCCATGCAGCCATCCCATTCTCAGCGTCGTATTGCATCACTACATCTCCACCCATAGTACATCATGCTATCACCGCAGCATTAGTATACACCTGTGGTATCAGTTCCGTCATTGGATTTCGTGGTCCACACCGTACCAATCTACGGGACTCGTTGAGCATTCACTTCATTGCTCTTACCAAAGAGTACTCAGTGTAAGTTTCACACGTTGCCTTGAACTGCATTGCGTGCTAGCCGTAGAACAAGCACTAAGACAACCCATTTATCAGCTGCATTTCAATCTTATTGTCCATGTTGATAGGTCGCACGTCGCAATCGCATGACTCCGGGAAACTTTCTGTGCTTCAGTCATCGCACAGTGAAGGTGACTATGTCCACCGGTGCATATGCGATTTAGTGGTTTGACCAAAGTTAGCTGTGACCCTCCGCGCTTCTATGCGCCACTCGTATTGTGCCTGTTGCTCCGTGCAGGCCGTGTCCACAGGACGCAACAGATTGTAAGGACAAGCGCCTGGGATTTAGCTTAGGAACATCGACTGCCGGCCGTATCAGAATGCGAGTAGCCAATAGCTCTATTCGATAACTGGCTCTGTTATAGTGGTGCTGTGTATCGCGCGCAAATTCCTTACCATACACTGACTCCGTTTCATCTTAGCCTGCCGTTGGTGACCTCAGATGCTAGCAATTTACCACCCTATCCCCCGCCATGTAATCCGTCACCGACCATGTGACAAGTCGCACACGAGCAACTCCGAGCTCTAGTGAATCCCCCATACATGCGTACACGTTGCCATGTCTATGCATCCGATATGCTATTGGCCAGGGGCGCTTGGTTAATAAAACAGTCTCGCGAAGGTGCGCGCATGTCACAATCGTTTGGCTTAACGTGGTTCATCGGAAGGACCAACCTGTTAGCACAACGGATGTAATTGACTTCTGGTTAGCTCAATTTGTTACGTGTAGAGCATAAGATGACTCGGAACTGGTACAATGCAACTCCTCAGTGTTTTATTTCAGACGAAACTTGTCATTGGAGCCGTATAGTCGTCAGCCACTCAGTGAAAGCCAGACAGGAGTTGGACTGTCTGGCGCTTCGAAAGAGTAACTAGAGCGATGGCTAGAATGTTCCGTTCAACCGTACTTCTCTATTACTAGCTGTACGAAAGAACCGAATTAGAACCTCCGATAGTGAAGCACGTTTACATACACCACAGATGTGGTACGGCCAATGATCCCGTTCGGAGCAAGGTGTCGAATAGCTGAAATCGAATAACACAAAGAGAAATCCGATTGCGATTAGTGGGAGACGGAAAAACTGCGCATTATCGAGGCAGAATAATTCCGCCTCCGATGAAAACAGCACGTAGTTGGCGAGAAATAGGAATTCAATAGATACACATCCGTTGGTAGTAATTCCCGACCGGCAGCACATATGTCCCGAGCTGGAAACCGATGTGATCGAAGACAGAATGTTTATACACACAGGAGGAAGATGGCCAACCAGAGTGACATCAATCACAATGAGCATAATGCGGCTGCCAGTTATGTGTACTTGGATGCAGAGTGAGCGCCGTTCGAGTCAATCCACAATTAAAGCAAAAGTACACTCTTAGTCATAAAATGACCCCAGAAACACGTGAAAAGCAGAGATGAGGAGTTAGCCTATGAAAACAGAGGGGTCGGCGGTAAAGCAGCGAAGCAAACGTATGAGGGCAATGGAGGGAAGATAAAACATTCCTTGATCAGTGAAAAAAATGGTTGAGGCGGACCGCAACTGCCCGATAAGCCCGACAAACATTCAATACAAATGAGAAAATCTGCCCAAAAAAGACATTCACCGACGGTGCGGCTGGGAATGCAACAAAACAACAAACAAATATATATGCCGTAGGCAGAGAGTTACTGATGGAGGCATACCAACAGAGAACGAATGGGCTGGGCGAAAACAGGAGAAATTAGGATCAAAAAGTTAGGATCGATAATCGAACTTGCTGTGATCAGCGCCGATCCGATGCTGGGAGAAAAACCGAAAGTGACGAGCACCCTCGGTAAGGCGAATCACGGCTGTCACTGAGTGACATAAAGAGGACACCACTTAGTAAAAGAGTAGCAACCAGCAGACCGTAAAACAGAAGAATAACACCTGCAACCGAACAATCACGGGCATCGGCTGACGTACACATCCCTCGTAGAATTAATCAAATTATCCACGATTTGGATGTTAATCGTATTAGGCGCATAAATGGGACAGGAGAAATCTCATGGGAGGCGATCTGGTGAGAGATCACGCTGATTAGCGCGTTACTTCAGGAAGCTCAAAGAATGTAACAACACAGCAGGTGTGCAAGATATACTGAGGACTACGCACAAGTCCGCGGAGTAACGAGCAGGAAGAGATGTGAGTATGGAGGTAACGGGAGTGAGTTTGTCCAGTGAGACGGTGATCGCACTCCGAAAAAGGTTTTGGTTGTGCTAAAGTACAAATTACCACGAAATCCTCGCCAGAGGAATTATGACAATGTGCAAATGGAATATACAGTTGCAAGATAAAGCAGAAATTGTACAGAGGCATAAGAAACAGAAGACATCATGATGATAAGGGAAAAACGAGTTAAATGACGTTTGTGATGTCACGCGACGCAATCAAATGGTGAAAAATGAGCGCACACATCCCACACATTGGCTACCATTCGAACAACCATGAAGAAAGACAACATGGCCGGGAAAATGTAGCTGACACGAAGGCAAATTGAAAAGATAAAGGAGGGTCACATTTATGGTCGAGTTCATTAATCACTAGTGGCAAATTTCCGTGGCCGCCAATGGATCGAATTATCAATTACTTAAGGTTGCTTTAATGCAGCAGCGTATGCTATTGAGTTGATCAACGCTTTCCTACGTGTCTCTTTCTTGTCTACTCTGTGATAAATAAAATCATAAATGGTTGTAGTTTGTCTTCTTTAATAGGCAAGTAGACGGTAAAGATCACTTGAGGTCGGACCGAGCTGATTGATAGAGCGCCGCAGGATGCCGCATGATTAGACATATGGTTGAATCGTTCAAATGAGATATAGGACACACAACCAGTTCTCAGTGTGTTCGGACAGCCGCAGGAAATGGCCGATCGATTCGTTTACTTAGGTGATCATGGCGATGAATAAAATGGTTCCGTGGCATCTTTTAAATCATGAGATATGTGGGTTATTAACCTGACAACTATTTCCCCGAAAACAGAACAGCACAAAGTTTGGGATCAGTCAATAACACCCTGCTGCGCAAAAGCACTGTAGTTCAACAGATTAATGCTTGTGAATGCAACCAGCCTGAACCAACATTATGTGAGATAAGGAACCGATGATGAGTTCTGAGCGAGTGTAGTTTACCTGTCTCATCCCGCTGCTTTGCTGGTGCACATCTAGGACAAAGATCCGATGAGTAACTCTCCTTCCAAATGCAAGAAGATTCCTTGGTCAGTGGATACAAGAAGTATTACACCCACTAGACAACCGCCGTGATTCACACCTGTCACGAACACACAAAAATACACGCGAAAATACCAAAGTTCAACCGTCAGTGATTACAGTTTCTATACATTCACTGTTGACACTCATGGGGTTCATTCTGTGATCTGCTATTCCAGGCTCGGTGATGGCTTCATGTAAAGGACTTCAGTGCAAAAGCAATCACGCAGAGTAGGAAACATACGGATCTAGCGTGTAAGATGAAGCTCCTTAACATAAACACCTACTACTTTACCAGAACTCGGATTCAAAGCGCCGAGAATGTGTGTCAGCTGACGTCTCCCGTCAACCACAGTCAAATACCACCTGCATGTGTCCGGTGAAACACGAGAAGCTGAAGTGAGCAGCATTAGAGGCCTCGAAGGAAGACAACCGGTCACTGATTTCCATCAATGATCTAATCGGAAACAGGGTTGATGCAGTCAAAGCGGACTTCTACCGCAAACCGCTGCACCACCTGAAACAATGGAACTCAGTGCGCGCCCCAGAACCACTTCACTGTGCCTACATCACAGTAATCAGATGGCAAGGAACTGCAGTGTTTACTCAGCCGCTAAGTGGAGCAGGGCTAACCTCGACGGATTCAAGGCGCTTGGGAGATAGAAACTAATGCCTAAAATACTTTGAATCTCATCTAATTACTTGGTACCACTGGTCGTAAAACACTGATGTCCGCGAGACTATCTGCAATGCAAACGAGTAACTAATCAACAAATTGTAGAGATGCATGCACTACTCAGCGGAGTGTCTTCACTTCCATTCCAGTTGATCACCAGCGATTACGGACTAAGGATACCAAAGTGGATACCCTTGATCTCACAGAGGGATCAGTCTTGTGCTGGCCAAATCCCAGTTACATGTATTCCGTGCGTACGCTTTCATTGGCGAACCACGATTTCGAGTAAGAGCTTCCGGCTCCGACCGAGGATGTGTGGACCAAATTTTCACACACAACCAACCCGTTGTAAACCAACATTCATATGTAGTCTGGTAGATCGATTGACTTGTAGGATGGCGCAGCCTGTTGGGAAAAGGAGCACAAAACCTAACTCGATATTCATCGGGTGCAACAATTCTATGTCTCAGACAGCGTGAGAGGTTCGTTGTCACCAGATTAACAGTAGGGATAGCTTGTGGACCCGTCTTGAAATCGATTATGCAAGTGACCATGTGACACCGATAAACCTGAACGGTTTCACAACGATTGGCACATCGATATTCCATGCAATCGGTAGATCAACTTATATAACACTAACGATGTCACCTTAAGCAGTGATTTCCCAAAAGTATCTAATTCATTCTGAACTGTTTGACAATCAAGGTGACAATTCCTCCATTGCATCATTGAAATAAAAGCCCTGTCCAGAGACTGGAGATTTCGTGTCCAGAAATGTATTCTATAAAATACGGAAATGCGCACTAAGCCCGCCTATAAACTAGACCGTTTCTGATGCATGCATGAACACTGTAATCGTTTGTTGCATCAGGCACAAGTTATTTATATTTCCAAATTCACGATTCTCTTTGCATATTCCTATGACATGTTTGATTTGCAAACCATTGTTACTAGTAGCTTAAACGGAACGAGTTTGTCTTCTAATCCCATTTCGTAAGTGCAAAGCGACCCTCGCATTATTCTTAGCCCACGTGCGACCGGTCGTGCTTGCGCGGCAGCGAAGCGTCGGTACTGCGTATCGGCGTACTACTGATGCCTTCCATCTTTTCATTTCCTTACGTTGCGTTTCTTTCATTTATGATACATTGGACTGCAATTCGTCCGACGGTGTGATGAGATGATTTCCATCGAACAATGACGCACTTTCGGGGGAAATATCTACTTGATATCCAGGAACAAATTGAAACGAAATGCTGCGCAATTGATGAAAAACCAATTTACACCAATAGTTCGGAATGGTATCCGTACATAATGATCGGACCAGTTTCACTAGAATGTGTCTTACGTAGTCGACAATTAAACATACAGGGTGGCGCACGAAATGGCATACCATTTGTTTTGTTTATTACACATGTATTTAGCCTCAAAATATTACAAAATTAGTTCAGAATTAATTGTATGAGCGTGGAAATTTAGTTCCATTGCAGCATGCGTACAATGCGGTCACCGTTTTGTTTCACAGCCTCTTGCAAGCGAACCTTTAGATTTGTCACAACCTTCCTGCAAATGTCTAGCAAAATTAGGCTGAACAACAGCATGAGCCCTGAGTTAAGCTGCACTTGCAGGCTTCCTTGCGAAGACACTATCTTCCAAGCAGCCCCACAAACAGAAATCACTTGGATTGATGTCAGAGCTATGCGGGGGGGGGGGCAAGGTCTCCCACCTTCGTGACGCTCAGGAAACCGACGTGACATTACCCGACTATCCAAACTGACATATAAGTAATCAAGACTAACATTTACAGAGTGTGGGCGGGCTCTGACTTGCATGAACCTTTTAGTTTGTAGTGGGAGACATATTGCTTAGAGTTCTGGAATAAATCTGTTTTCCAATATGTCCGCGTATCGATCTTGGTTTACCGTCTCATCTAAGGAAAACCGTCCGATGATTCCATGAGATAAAATTGCTGCCCATACACTGACTTTTCCTCCATAATTATTCTTTTCGTGCAGAATGTGAGGATGTGCACTTGCCCAGAAACGAACATTTCGCTTATTCCCTACACCATTTAAACGAAAATACGCCACGTCAATAAAATACGTGTTGTGTAGAACGTGATACTCTTGCACTAACAATGAAGCGAACTGATGTCTTCGTTGCCTCTCCTCCGCAGCCGTCCTCCTTGTTGATTTGCTAGGACATCGGTTCAAAGCGACGCGAACTGCTGCCATGTTTTCAGGCATGCGGACACTTAGTCTGCGCCATCGATTCTTCTCCACCACAGAGCCTGTGGTATCAATTTGACGAAAAAATCTCTAAACAGTCTGTTTATATGCAGCCCATTTGCTACAAAATTGTGCACGAAAACGTCTTTGTGTCATTAGAAAAGTCCCCACTGCTGTAGAAATACACCCCAAGTTTCGCCTTCTGTTCAACACTCAATCTGCTCTTATGCGCCATCTCGAAAATTGTGTTTGGCACCAAGAAAATATTCCATACTAACTTCTCGTGACATCTACCGGATATTCCATGAAGCAAGATTTGGGAATAAGTGTTTTCGACATTACATCGATAAGGTTACATGTGTAATGAACAAAACAAAGATATGACATTTCGTGCGCCACCCTGTATACATTAGATATACAAAATTCGGCTAGTGTTTGCCAACCTGAATAACTGTTGGCTTCCTCGGAGTCGAGATTCTAGGACCAATCACATCCGTGTGTTGACGGCGTTTGGCGTAGCATTCCATCGGCTTCGCCTTCTCCGTCCGCCATGCATTTTAATGCGACGAAGCTCTCAGGTCAGTCGCCGTCGAAGTTTGCGAAACTGACTCTTCTTCCCCAAGTCACGGGAATCTGCCACATGTGTAGCATATGCTGTATTCTGAAAACACAAAATGAGCCAATCAGGTCGGTTACAGTTTGCGCACCCGACGGTCTCCTCGGCAGCAGTTGTCACCTGGTAGCGACTGTAGTGCCACAGGTCGCCCCCTGTGGCTATGCAATCCACATCACACAGGCATGCAGCCATCACCTATAGCTCAATACGTTGCGCCACTGTACCGATGGAGAGAATGTTAAATTTACGCCGATTCACGGCGGGAGTGCAATACATTGATTTACGAAAATATATGTACAGTTTGGTCCGCACCAACTTGTGATCAGTGCCACACTCAGCTCCACGCAGTACACGTGTAATGCATACTCCACGCATATCACGCTGACGTACGATGACATAGTCGAGCAGGTGAGCGTGACCACGCCGTGGGTACGTCTAAGTTGTTACATCACTCGCACTCAGTGCAAACCGAGTGTTCCTGATCCTCAGGTCGTGAGTGGCACACAGTGAGAGCAGGCTGTCACGTTTCGCAGTCGCTGAACCAATGCCATGCGCACCGATAACATCTGTCCACACGGATACATCACGCCCAACGCGCGCGTTAAAATCACCCAGCAGAAATAGTCGGGCGCTCCACAACATAGACCGTATCAAGGAGGATAGCAGAGTGTAGAATTGAACACGCGTGTCATCAGGATAACACATGGTCCGACCGTACGTGCTTATAAATGTGGCAAACCTACCTCATCCGAGTCGTAGGCGAACAGTCATCAGTCGCGCGCTGATGCCCGTTGGTTCACCCACCAGCTGGCCATGGAGGCGATCGGATATTGCAAATCCGACCCCATGTTCACGTGGTGCTGAGCGGCGTTGCCCACCCAGTAGAATGTGTAGCCAGCACCTGCTTCATGCAACTTACCTTGTTCAGCGAGCCGAGTCTCACTGAGCGCCGCAATATCGATGTTGTAGCGCACCAGTTCTATCGCGACCAGTGCAGTGCGTCGCTCGGGGCGCTCACTCGAGTTCCGGTCCAGTAGTATGCACACATTTCAGCATACGATGCGGAGTGCATTGCGCGCAGGCATACGATTGCATTGGTGGGCAATCGCATGCGAGGTGGCGGATGTGTTTTAGAGGTTTCATTGAGGGACTCCACCCGAAACCTTTGGCTCAATAGTCTGACCCACAAGGCAGTGGATGGTTTGGAGGTTGCTTGAGGGACTCCACTTGGAGGTTTTGGCGCAATAGCCTGATGCACAAGGCAGTGAGGAGCAAATCCAGCTCGGGATTGTAATTGCAGAGACAGACTGGGATATACATGATGGCGTCGCACGCAGCCTTTGAGGTACTGGAACGATTGATGTATGTTTTGCGACCGTAGTAAGATACACTTGCGACCATGGCCAGACGCAGGTGGGTTTTGGCGGGTTTGCACCAATTTGACTAAGGGCTGCCTGGATTGAGGCGGGCAGTAGCAAACCGTTGAACACACGGAGGTGCCCTCCCACCGTCAGAGATAGTGCGTGGCGATCGTGCTCTACGCCAATCGAGCTGTGAGCTTATAACCCGTAGACCTGTTGTCTCCCATGGCTACGTTTTGCGCGAAGATGGCCATGGACCACTTCCTAACCTCCGAAAAGCATAGACTAGGATACTGGTAAGGTGCCCACACCTGACAGGACAACGGCTCTGGTCCTCAGCTAAAGCTTTCGATTAAATGTACACCCGAAATGCAGCGGGACTAGCACATGGTCAGCTCACTAACTAATACGGATTGGTGGCCTGGATCTTGGCAGGGAGAAGGGCGTAACCCAACTCCCACCCAGCGGTCGCCACAAGGAGGAATCTAAAACATGAGCAAATAGCACAACAGTAGCAGCAGTGGGCAGACCATCTGTCAGGATCAAGCCACCACCAGCATAAAATCACCATTGGCTCTTCCGCGTACATACACATACACACACCATTACATAATTACATGATTTGGTGGCGGCCGTATCCGGATTTGCTTGTCACTATGACGTCCATGGGGACAGTCACAGGATGCCTGCGCCTACAGAGGGACCATGGGTGGCTTGCGCTGCACCACCCATAGTTCCACCCACACACACCTCATATCCGGTGTAAACCCGAAGGAATAAGACCGGGAGGCATGTGAATGGGAGCCACGTTTCATCAACGGAGCCGGCCCACACTCCTTCAACAAGCAGAACGGAAGCATTCCTGCCTACTTGGGAAATCATACACACCAGACGTACACGAGGCGGTGGCTGGACCGTAGCCCGTTCCACACAGGATGGAACCACTCTTTGAGCCTAGCACCGTCACGAGGACGGTGCACCCCGTCCCCACCAGCAACGACCAACTGTCTCCTGGAGCCAGTATGGACGAGGTAGTGGGTAATAGACAGGTAGGCACCTTGTCAACATTCACATCAGGCGCATCCACACCGGGGAGCTCAAGCAACATCTACTTCTGAAATGCAAGATTACTCATCACGCAGGCAAACGTACCACATACGCCGCCTTATTGGCCTGGATTAGTAAATTGAATGGGAGCGTACTCATGGTGCTTCTATTCCGCGTGCAATAGTGCCTTCTCCGGCACCTGAGCAACCGCCCTTTTGAGCAGTCCACGGAATTCGCATCGATCAAATTTGCCTTGGATTCGCAACACCTGAAATCAACATGAGTTTGTCATAAACTCACCTTTTCATGTTCTGGTAATGTTATTTTCGGTTTGCTCGAATGTCGTTTTACTGCACTAAGTTAGCCGTACAAAAGCGGTATGAGTATCCTCGTCGAATTCATTCGGTATACATATATACATAGATTGGCGTCATCCGTGTCCAATGGCAGTTCGAATACAACATATGCACATGTGTTTCCACGGACTTCATTATGAACTGTCACAAACTGGATAGAGACACATTAGTCCTCATGAACAATAGTACTACAAACGTGTATGGGTTTCGTTTGGAGGTCAGGCTAACAGTTACTTGCACAGGCATGAGAATAAGTACCCAATACGTACTGTTGGTGTTCGCCTCTTACGGCCTATTTGGCACGACAACTACCACAGTACTACATCAAATAAGTCCCGCTGCCCACTGTCAAACTTGCGGTTTTCCAAACAGTGTTCGCACTGTTTTGCAAATGTCCAAGACGTAGCATGGTTGTCATCCAAGTACCCATCCGTTTGTACATACCGTTGTGTATCCTGTTGTGGCTATAAACTATTTGGTTACGATCTACTTTAGTACGCCTGGGGTGCAGCTATTCGGTGCTCCTAAAGTGAACAAATTTTCCTTATGCGCCGATTCCTTTCCGATGTAATTTACTAAGACACTTACGTACCATTACCGTTGGCATTACCTTTTTCTTAGTCTACCCAGAAGATTGACCCCGTCTAATACAACTTCTAGTAGGTGCCTCTTAGACAGGTGCAATAATGCTACTGCGTTGCACCAAGTCCGTACTTCATCATTCCAGATAGCAATTGTACCCAAGCTATACTTACATTAGCAATGGAATAAGGATGACACACAAAGATGACAGACCGTGAGTAGGCAACTATGCAGGTTTGTAGGGAAATGGTGCGCTGGAGTCAACTGATTTTCATAAGCTCAGCTAAGATAAGGTTGTCGGATGAAGAACGGGAATTACAGCTCTAATCATTCTAACAGATTTAATGTGAAACCTAGCATGACACATCAACATCAGCATGTTAATCGCTAGTCAATTACTTGCCGGGACTGTTCACTTTCCACGGATGTTCCGGAGCGATTTATCTTTGAATGCATGATCCAACTTGAACATGTCCATCAGATTGCCAATTTGCCACCAAATCGAGGAAGCATTGCTTTTGCATACTGTAATAGGTAAAGTGTTTGGAGGCTATGGTAATGGCAAGGTACGGTAAAATAAGGTAACATGAAATAAGTAAGTAAGTCAGTGTAGCCCAACTGCGATGAAGAAGCATGGTGTATGCAACATCAAACCTCAGCATAGGGCACTCGTATGTGGGCATTTGTGTCCGGATTACCAGTATGGAAATACAGTGCGCGTCTGCGTCTATGTAGAAACTATAGGTGGTTGTCACTGCGCTGCAACATTCGATGAATTAGTACAGTATCAGTGCAATAGTCATCCCGTCCGATTCCGTTCTGACTCTCCTCGCTCCACAATATTTGGCCGGTTTAACGTGTACTGTCCCTTCTCAGTTGCGTACCACCGAGTGTCACACGTGCCAAGGTGGGTTCAACGTGAAATTGACCAGCATCTCTGTCCCACTGAAGTTCCGTGCTGGCGCAACCCGCCAGCTTCCTCAATAGGTAAACACCTACTGACTACGCGTCACCGGATAGAGCTCGGATCAGCGTCCACACTTGTATTACATCACCCTAATCCCTGCTACCTTCATTTCGCCGAGGCCATTAAGATAAGCCGGATGAAGCCGGCCCTGTTTGTTCAAAAACAATTATTTATCAGCTTAAGACTGCCGTGGACATAGGGGTGGAACTTCCGTCCATTCATTTTGCACCTCATGCTTATTCGGTCACACGCATATTTAGCTATATAGTTGCATACCGGTTATTGATAATGACACTGAGGTGACAGTATGAAATCCATTCATCTACCAGTTTTCGTCTTCTTACCGTGCTTTTCACATTTCTGAAGGGAACTAACTGCTTTAAATAAAACTTAAATGAGAAGCACGAGCAAATCCGGTAATCTACCATTAGAGGGAGCTGGTGGAAGTTCATGCACTTTGAGCTCCTCGAGAGTTTTATTCCCTGCAAGCTCATGAGTTGACATAGATGAGACACTGTTGTGGAATTCGAAGCGAACACGATATCTATTTCCATCACAAACCGGAAATGGATGAAGGAAATGGAGAAGGAAAACCAATTGCTTTTCCTGGATGTATTATTAACCAGAAACATGGAAAGGAGGCTGCAAACATAAGTTTACAGAAAATGGACACATACGGACCGAATTCTGAACATTAACAGTAGCCACACGAAATGCCACAAAGTAAGCTGTGTGCGGACACTTCTGGTATAGTGCAAAAGCTGCAGTACCACGGAGGCAAAGCAACAAGAAGCGAAGCGTCTATTTAAATGTTGCAATCTCAACGGATACCTGCGAAGCTTCATCCGAAGTTGTCTGAACCACAACAAACCAAACAGACAGTCTACACCAACTACGGACAAATACGTTGTTTTACCGTATATGGAGAATATATCCGAAATGGCAGCAAGACTATGCAAACATCACCTCATCGTATTATACAAAGCAACTGCTACATTGAGGAAGACACTGTCGAAACCGAAAGAGAAACTGGAAGCTCATGAGCAAAGTAACGTTGTGTATAGGCTGTTGTAGAAATTGCAGAAAGGACTATGTTGGCCAAACAGACAGAAAATTATCATTATCATTTTTGCTCCTTATGCGGACAGAACCAGATAATGAGAAATACATTGCATTTTTTCGGGCTCTGCATCGGGGTATCCGTGGTAGCGAATGAAATCAAACCTTACAATTCTGTGATCGTAGCCATTTGTTGTGTGTTTTTAAAATGCCAGTTGGACATACATGACTGAGTGCACCCTAGATATAGTCTGGGAGAAATGGTTGAAAACCACATTACTAGTCACCGAAGCATCGGAGCAAAAATCTTCCACCATCCCATGAAACCAACATTATTCATGAGAAGCCAAACATGAAGATTTATGGCCTTGGGGGAACACATGGCGCCTTCACATAAACAATCCTGACGCGGAGAATGAGACAGCGTACGTAGCTCTGAGCAATTAATATGTACAGTTGGTTCGTGAAAACAAGTTATCACACCGACTGGAGCTAGCGAAACAATTCCGTTCGAACCACAGCCTTATTTACAGACACGTGAATGCACTTCGAAAGTTGCAGCGTGGAATCGCACCACTCAGTACGATTGGTGGGTATACACACACAACAAAAAAGGCGGACAACGCCTCACGGGCCCAGTACTGGCCTACTTTCCAAGGGGTACTAGCCTCAAACCTTATACTTGCTTCTGTCCCCACACCATCAGTGTTATCCAGCATCAAATTCATAGCAAAAATGGTTCTGAAAAAGCTACTATCCTTGCATACACACAGCTTTCCTGGAGTGGATAACCTTCACCCTAAAGCACTGCAGGCAGCAGCCATTCACCTAGCCCAGCCACTTGCCGGATTCTTTCAGAGAAGTCCGTCTGATCCTACCAATTACCGTCCGGTAACACTTCTCTCTGCCCTTTCCAAAGTCATGGAAGCGATCATCGCTGACGTAATGATGGGCTACTTGGAAAACGTAGGCGATGCATTATTAGGATGGGTTGGTAATTTTCTCCGTGAACAGCAGTTCTAGGTTAGAGTCCGAACATCTCTGCCCGACCCTAATCGAGTGGAGTGCGACGATCTTGCGAGAGCCATCACCTCAAAAATTTTACTTTTCCGGATGACGTTAAAAGTTGGCCGGCGATCAAGGGAATGGACGACCACAAGATCCTCCATGTGCGACCTAGATGGGACCTGGCATTGACCGGTGAGGAATTCACTGCCATTCAATGTGGTCAAGTGACACATTGTCCACATCCGCCATAGACACGCCTATCTCTAGAAAATTGGGGCATATGACCTGCAGACAAGCCCTCAGGAACTTGACCTCGGTGTGCTGGTGCAGGACGACTTCGGTTATTCCAGACAGTCGGAATCCGTTTCAAAAGTGGTAACCAGCACGTTGTTAGCTTGCGGATGGCATTCGAAAGTTTGGATTCATTCATCTTCTCTATGATGCTCCATGCCTACGTGCGTTCCCACGTCGAATACGCAATCCAGGCTTGGCACGCTTGGCTAAACCGTGACCTTGCAGCGCTCGAAACTCACCATGGTCGAGCAACAAAATGTGTCAAGAGATTGTGCAACCTTTCGTACCAGCAGCGACTAAAAACACTCGGAGTGTTCAGTAGACGCTACAGGTGGCTACGTGGAGACCTCATATTAGTCTACCAGATACGGAACGACCCCACTTACACATGTTGCCACCTACTGCAACTCATCCCGAACACCAACTTCACAGGCAATAGCCTGAAACTGAGTCAACAACACAGTCGGCTTTTCATTAAGGCTGGACGAACCTCAGCTCATAGCGACTCAGTGATTCCGCCATAAGTAGCCATCGAACGTTTCGGTGCCTACGCTGTTTATGTGCTCAACGACAGCCTGGACGTTAAGAATTCTATCCGACCGGACGCATCATTAGCACCATTTGCCAGCGGACCAGTTTAGTCGTTAACACATTTGTGAAAGAGGATAAGTATATTAACAGAAATGTATTGGAACGATCATCTATGCTAGTGAAGGATATGTTCAAAATGTCCGCCGGCGTTCTGCTTGCAGTGCAGAAACCGCTTGATGCAATTGGCGAGCACTTTCTCCAATGTATCCCTCGTGATCGCGCGACATTCGTTCACAATATTTTCTTTCAATTGGTCCAATGTACGCGGCCTTGTTTTGTACACTCGCCGCTTCAGATAGCCCCATAGAAAAAAGTCCATGGGTTCAAATCTGGTGAGCGAGCAGGCCACTCCATTGGTCCACCGCGTCCGATCCAATGGTGGCCAAATTTGTCGGTGAGGTAAGCACGCACCGTTTTAGCAGAATGTGCAGGTGCACCATCCTGCTGCCACCAAATGGTACTGCATGCCCCTTCGGCCTCCAACTGGGGAAGCACAAATGTCTGCAGCATTTCCAAGTACGACGATGCTAGGAAAAGATAAGGCTTTAGTACTTCAAAACAACAACCTACCGGTCACATTCCCGGAAAAGAAATATGGGCCCAAGATTTTCTGGCTTGTTAATCCAGCCCAAACCATCAGTTTCACACTGTGGTGCATACGTGATGCGGTAAATTTTCGTGGGTTGCTGGTAGCCCAAGAGTAATGTTTCATTGTTCCATGCAGATGAAACAATGCCTCATCTGTAAAGATAACAGAACGAATATCCCGTGATCCAGAAACCAGCGGCAAAATTCATGCCGCTTCTCCGGATCGCATGGGTTCAAAACCTGCACTTGAAGTGCACGGAATCTCCGAAATTTCGTTCCAGTAATATCCGGTGTACCGCATATCGGGTCGTGTCACAGTGCTGTGCGATCCGACGAATGCTGAGATCGGGACTTTTTGACACTTCACTGACTACAGCGCAAGCTGAACAGTCGTCCGTGGTGATGCGAGGCGGTCCGGTTCTCTTCATGTCACACACACTCCCAGTTTGCTCGAACTTCTTCACTAGTTTAAGCACGTACCGGGCGGTGACGGGACGCATTCCTGCGTTCATTGCATTGTATTTTCTTGAAGCTGATGCGGCGTTTAAACCGCATTCACCGTACAGCCGAATAATCAGCGCGCGCTGAGTAACAGGCACGTTACGTGATCCCGACTGCATTGTCTGCTCGTGCTCCATTACCTGTGATTCAATAACATTGACAAGAGTTGCAATGCCTAACCTCGTCCTCAGCTGAGCTGCCATCACGTGCGCACATTCACGCCGCAGTTTTGGTTGCCTAGGCCGACTTCGCTGCGTAGCCAGCGAGACACACACAGATAACCATCGATCGCTCCAACGCCTACGGTTGGCCATGACCTTCAGCACTCAGCGCGAAGTTAGCTGACAGCTAACGAACGCCGGAAACACGTTGTGGCTGTCTGTACTCATCTCGCTCGATGATCAAAACAGCCTCATGTCGGTGCGTCTTTAGAGGTTACGCTTGCACTCAGCTGAGCCCTGCACTAAATCACTCGTCTGCCGAGAATTCCATACGTCCTCACCACTAAGGTGAGAGAGAAATTCATGTCTGTACGCGCAGTAGCAAGCATGTTGCGAAATTCGCTAAAAATTGGATAGATATTGGATATTGGGGACAACAACCGTAAATGGCCGGCGTTCACCATAAGTCAGGAACGGTAGGTAAATGAACCCTAATCGGCCTTCTTTCGTCAGGCTAACCGTATATGGAAGACTTCGAGAACAAAGCGTTAACAAACAGCATTAACTTAACCAAAGTTTTGTCGCATTATGTAGACTACAACTTTGTGCTTGTTAAACGGGATAAGAAGAATGGGTTGCTTCATCACTTAAACTCCATTGATGAGAGAATGCCTTTTACTAATCGGTTGGAACCTTATAGCGGTATGATACCAATTCTTGACTGCCTGGTTCAAAGGAATGGGGGCAATTTAAAGACGACAATATATCGCAAGCCAACGGATACTGACGGCGTACTCTACCATACTTCAGGTCATCCGAAACAGGTTTACGCTGCGATAGCCTCAGCGCTGTTCTACAAGGCACACATTTTGTGCACGATGGAGGAGGACCAAATGGCTGCGCGGAAAGTGGCAGTGAGCAAACTACTAGAAAGCGGTTATCCACGGCGACTAGTCAAACGTCAATTGCAGTAAGTGCTAAACCGGCAGTCAAAACCCACAACCGAGTGGCTAAGGACGGTCGGAATTCCGTACAAGGAAGGCACTTCTGAGGCAATTCGGATGTTATTAAACAAGGAAAATATAAGGGAAATCTTTCAGCGAGGTCGAACGTTACGTTCGGCGCTGGTACACTTGAACGACCCAGTTCCCAAGGATCGGACGACTAACTGTGTGTAACAATTTAAATGTAATGACTGCGCACATGTTATATAGGCCCAACAGCGAGAGAATTACGCACATAAATTTCGGAGCACAGGAGGTGCATTTCAAGACCAACAAGCAATGAGTTTGAATATCAGGCAATAATAAGAGACTCGGCCGTGGCTGTGCATACATAAGACACAGGTCACCAGATAGACTTAGAAAACGTAGAGGGCATAAGAAGAGGTATAGGATCTACTCCTCAGTGGTTGATTGCCGATGTAAAGGAAATTACCAAGTCTGACGACTCTGTGAATAGAATGGAGGGGGTAGAACACACTAATGCGTGGCGAGCGGTCATAAGCAGGTCAACGTGTGAAGCATTGATGCGTGGACCAGGTTGAAAATTGTAGACTGACCCCCAATGTAAACACTATGGGCTTATCCGTCAATGTCATGACACACAAACGAACACCTGGACTGTTCCCACTGTGAGTGAACCTGAGGTGACATCACGAATTGTTACTGTAATGACACCATGGTTCAAGTCTCGGGTAACGCGGTTATTGCCCTTGTTGGCCATAAAATCCCACCCCAATTGCACATTGATTCACCTGGTCTGATGAAGCCCTTGTGTCGAGGGCGAAACGTGACCAAACTACTAGACCAACCGATTGTTTCCAAACCTCTCTGAACTCGAAACCACTATCTGCCATTTTATTATACTTTTACTAGACTTGACGACTGGCGGATAGGACGTTCTGTTTTCCGAAAGCCAATTGGATTGCACTTTACGAGAATTTCGGCAGCTTCACGCTGGTCCGGTACAAACGTTGCCTCGTCAAAACGCTATTCCAACGAGCTCGTAGAATATGCAGTCGCGAATTTGTCGAGGCTGTATTGCACTACATCACACAGACGCTAGAGGGAAATGGCTACCGGACAGTAATTATTAGGTTTCAGAGTTGTACGACGTGTGGAAAACACAAAAGCCCGCTACAGTGTCAGAAATGCCCATCTATCTCCAATTGCATTCAAAGTGGATGATGTCGCTACGCAAGACGAGCGGCGTTTAGCCACAGCAATTCGACATACATTCTGTGCTGTAAAACCGTGCCCAATTAGGACAACCAACAAGTTACCAATGCATCCGGATAAACTTGAGCAATCCGTCCATACAAAAACATATTGCATTCATAAGTTGTCTGTATCTGTGCAAGCAGTTACATCGGCAGAACAGACCGGTGCCTGCGCAAGCGAATCGGTGAGCACATCCCTAAATGCAACAAGAGTCAAGATCCAAATTGCCGAGGCTGTGGCAAGTAATCACATTCGCCCGGACCTATGTGTGCAAAAACAGCTGACTGTCACCCACAAGTTTTCTTGGGGATAGCGGCACTTGTCTCAAATGTCGTGAGTCTCTTGTAGTTTATGATTTTTGGCTTTCTTACTTACCCATTCCGACATCATTCAAATCATGGATTTCCCCTTGCATGATTGTTAACTGTCGCTCGTTTGCATGTGATCAGAAAGCGCAAAATGCTCTCATCGTGCAACACCCGTCTTCACATTTTTTTATGTAAACTGATACAAAGAATTTTCATGCGGGATTTTCCCTTTAAGATTTCGAAATAGTAAGAAGAAGCTTCGTAACAGGATACACTGAATCAAATCGATACGATAATGGATTTGATTTTAAAATCCCTGAATATTTCGATTGAAGGCACTGAAATAGACGGCAACATTGCTGACGATCTCTCCACTGGGGTCTGTCACTCAGTCATAAAGTCGCACATCCTACTGGCCAATCCAGGTAGCATTGCTGGCTATTCTCATGAGCCGATCAAAGTGAAGAAAAATAGGGTGCGGAATTACCAAAAGCCCTCTGCTTAACCCATAGAATTAGTTGCCACGGCAACGAAAAAGATGCCGTCTTTGACAGTCGTAAAGTCGTCTGACGGTTCTGCACAGGAGAATTTTTCGAAAAAGCTGACCGTCTAGACTGCCACTGAACCAGCCCGTTCTGACGAAGTGTTTGTAATTGCTCAATGCGATGCAAGGTCAACGGCCCCTGCTCCAGTGAACCAAAAGAAGAAGCGGACTAGATCTGCTCGTAAAACTTCGAAGTGGCTTGAAGACCCAGGAAGTAGTAAGACGCAGGCAATAGAGCGGAAAACTTACGCTACCGTTGCTTCGACGTCGTTTGTGAAGACAGGGACAATCCGACCGCCAGTGGTGAAAACAGCTGGTATAGGTGTCGAATCCAAGGCACGTGGGGTAAACACTCCCCGTCGTACCGACTCTTTCATGGATAGTGGCGTTATATTCCGTAAAGTTACTGAATCTGCGGCCGCTCTCCCAAGGGAACGCATCTTGGATGACACCAAGTGGCTGAAACTGTGTGTCAATAAGCTGCTTCCCCCTGGCTTCCCTAGTGTCACTGTCAGAAAGCTGACCAGATTGGAGAACGTCCCTATCACTACGCCAAATCCGCGACCCCGACTACTTCGCGTGGTCCTTTCTACCCCGGAGGAACGCAAATCATTACTGCGGTTTGCATTCATACTTAAGGGTAGTGGTGTCAGCGTTCAGCCGGACCTACCACTGGCAGATAGATTGAAGTTAATGGAGGCTATCAAAGACCTCAAAACTAGACGGGCGGCTGGTGAGCAAGGCCTCCGTCTGGTGGGTTTTCAGGTGGTCAGCCGGAAGTTATTTTCCGCCCTATCAGAACCCATCCTGATGGCGCACGACCCAGGGATGGTCGTGCCGACTTCCTTGAGGTAGTACTTAGCAACGTGCGTAGCCTAAGGAACAAGGTGCACGAGTTGGGTCTACTTGTAGACAAATCTCGTCCCGACATACTTGCTTTCACTGAAACGTGGTTGTCTCCGGATATCACGGACGGTGAGGTATGTTTACCTGGCTACGCGCTGCTTAGAACTGATCGCTCCGTTGGTCGCCAAGGCGGAGGCGTTGTACTGTATGTGAGCTGTAACTTAGATGTGTTGAGGACCTGCACATTCCAGTCATCGGATCAGACAATTGAAGCCCTATCGGCTGTTTTGTGCACTTCTTCTACCCAGTTTACAGTTATAGAGATATACAGAAGTCCTGGAAGTTCTTCCAGGGTGACACTTGACTTTATTCACACTCATTCTGCGTACAAGTGTTAATTTCTAGGGGATTCCAACCTCCCGGAAGTATGTTGGGACGATCTTTCTTGCAATTCGGCATCAGGAACATTCGGTGCAGACTTTCTTGAACTGACTCTCCAAGTGCCATTGCACCAATTCTTGGCCTTTCCCACTAGGTATATGGACAAGCAAATACCATCTACTTTAGATCTGGTTTTCGCTAAGTCCCTCGACTTCGTGGCTAACGTTATATACGGTGCACCTCTAGGGTCCAGCGATCACGCATGCATTTCTTTTTGATGTGCTCTTTCAAGGTAGCAAGAGACCGCTGTTGGATTTCTTCCAAATATTTGGCGGGCGGACTTTAGTGCAATGCGAGCTAAGGCTTCATTTCTGAACTTTGAGATCTCGATGGATGAATCTGTCCAGTTAGCTTGGGATAAATTTAAGGCATACCTTACGGAGGTTTCCACTCCCCATATTCCACTCATGAGGAAAAGAGGGTTAAGTGCATAGCCTCCATGGATAGATACCACAGGCAAGTACCTACTCAAGAAACGGTCTAGATGCTGGAGAACCTACTAAGCAGCTCCATCAGCCAGTACCTATGATATTTATCGAGAGATTACAAATAAATGAAAGCAACATCTCAGAACTGTTCGTCTCCAGTACGAGCAGGGTTTAGCGGACTCGGCCGCAGCTAATCCCAAGAAGTTTTTTGCTTACGTTAAAAGACGCAGTGGGGCAAAACGGTCTGTACCAGCGTTATTGCGCGCAAACGGGACTCGTGCGCAAACTGACTAAGACAAGGCTTGTGTACTTAGTGATCAGTATACTGGGGGTCTTTGCTCGCGAGACCTCTTTACCACAGGTTGAATTGGTTTCAAGAGTTCCAGAGGATTCTTGCTTAGCTGAGTTTAACATATCGGAGACTCAGGTCTTCGAGCTACTGCAAGGCATTAATCCCTCTAAATCTTCCGGTCCTGATTCAATTCATCCTAAGCTGTTGCACGAATTGCCCACTGAGCTGAATGGTCCTCTCACATGCGTGTTTTCAATATCGCTGGTCAGCTGCATTCTACCTTCGGAATGGAAGGAAGCAAGCATCCGTCCGAATTTTAAGGGCAGTGACAGAGCTCTACCCGCGAACTACCGGCCTGTTAGTTTGACAAGCGTAGTAGTCAAGTTGTTTGAAAAGCTGATAAGGCATTCAGTGGAGAACCACCTGAATAGATTCAACCTTCTCAGTGTTGCGCAACATGGATTCCGCAAGGG
Source organism: Dicrocoelium dendriticum (assembly GCA_944474145.2). Lineage (NCBI taxonomy): Eukaryota > Metazoa > Platyhelminthes > Trematoda > Plagiorchiida > Dicrocoeliidae > Dicrocoelium > Dicrocoelium dendriticum. The sequence continues at coordinate 28,232 of CALYDF020000472.1, read as the reverse complement.
GTTTTCATGTCAGACTAATATACTTGTAACTCGTGAAGGCTGGGCCGAAGTGGTAGAGAGTGACCACGCAGTAGACGTGCTATTCGTGGACTTTTCGAAAGCTTTTGACATTGTTCCACATCTTCGGCTCTCACTAAAGTTGAGATCATACGGGATATCTGGTCGCGTCCTTCAATGGGTGTCTGTCTTCCTTGAGGGGAGGGAACGGTGCGTACGTGTGGGGCATAGCCTTTTGCTCAGGAAAGCTGTCCTTAGTGGCGTCCCGCAAGGCTCGGTATTGGGGTCACTTTTGTTCGCGATCTATGTAAATGACATGCCGGGAGAGCTAGGGAGTCATCACTATTGTTTGCTGACGACGTTAAGCTCTGGAATATTGTGGATATCCTGGGAGTTCCTGAGACAATTCAGCATGCCTTGGATAGGCACTGGGAATGGTCTACCTTATGGTTTATGCTCATAAATAGGGCCAAGTGTTTCGTTCACCGAATTGGAGCTGCTAATCCTCACACCCGATATGTTGTCGGCGGTGGTGAACTCCCTGTTGTCACTCAGCAGGTTGATTAAGGAGTCGTACACGCATCAGCACTTCATTCTGGCGACAATTGGAAGAAGGCTGCTTGTCGAGGGTTTCGTATGATGTGGTTTATCCGCCGCTCTTTCGGGATCCTAACGGCCATTTTGTTTGTGAATCTATTCTCGGCATTCGTCCGACCCCACCTGGAATATTGTATCCAGGCTTGTCCACCATGTCTTAATCAAGACAAAATGGACTTGGAGAGGGTGTTACGAGTGGGCACTCGGTTAGTGCAGGGCCTACGGGGACAGACGTATCCTGAAAACTTGCTCAGTTTGGGGATGTACTCAATGCACTACCGAAGGATAAGATGGGACCTGATTCTCACTTATCGTATTTTGACGGGTAAGATTGGCCCGGACTTGTCAGGGCTATTTAGTCCCAATACATTACCTAATCTTCGCGGTCACCCACTGAAACTGCATAAACCACGGTCTGATGGGATTAGGACGGAAACTCCTCTGTCGCGCCGTTATAGATCGCTGGAATTCGCTTCCAGATCACGTGGTTAAGGAACGTAGGGTTAAGGGTTTTGCGCGCCAGCTCGAAGCTCTTAGGTGGCAACAGCAAACTTTCTATTTTCCTAACTGACTCACCCTCACTTTTCAGTTCTTCTTTTTAGTGACTCAAATATCTTGGTATTCCACTTGCTTAGCTCTTTCCACTTTCTAGTTTGCCTTCTGAGTTTACTTTTACCCTTTCTCACTTCACGTAACCGGCCCAGCAGGGATTGCTAGGGCAGGATACATGGACATTAAATGGTTGGACAGGGTGTGATGCGGCATTTGCATTAGGTTCAACAGTATTTCAAAGTTCGCCTACCCCTGGATCAACGACCAGCCGAAGAAGGAACACTAACGGGATAAAACTATCGTTCCAGTCTCGCTTGAAATTGAACTTGAACATATTGCATGTACAATTTGTCTGTAACTGTGGAAACAGTTAAAACGGCAGTACAGACCGGTGCCTGCTCAAGCGAATCGGTGAGCCCATTCCGAAATGGGACAAGAGTCAAGGTCCAAATTGCCGAGGCAGAAGCAAGTAATCACAGTCGTCCGGACCTATGTGTGCAAAAAACAGCTGACTGTCACGCACAGTTTTCCTTGGGCATAGTGACACTTGTCTCAAACGTCGTGATTCCCTTGTAGTTTATGCCTTTTAGGTTTCTTCCATGCCCATTCCGACACCATTCAAATCATAGATTTTCCCTTGCGTGATTGTTAACTGTCGCTCGTTTGCATGTGATCAGAAAGCGCAAAGTGCTCTCATCGAGCAACACCCGTCTTCTCATTGTGTTATGTAGACTGATACAAAGAATATTCATGCGAGATTTTCAATTTAAATATTTCAAAATATCAAGAAAAAGAAGCATCGTAACAGGATACACTGAATTCAAGTAGGTCGGGTATTTTCGTCAGCTACATACATACTCTTCATGAGGATATCGCGTGGGGTACACATGGAAGCAGTATCCAAGTTCATTCAGTTCAAATAAATACAGGAAAGCCAGTGCTTCAAATATGGGTTGATTTCGTGAATTTTCATTAACCGTTTATTTGCATCAAATATATTAGGTCTATAGAGCTATCGCGTTAGAACAGGAAGGTCATACTCACCAATTCTATCTTATCCAATCAGTTCGCGCAAACTTGGCCACCTAGCGTGGGCGGCGTTGATTTGTGTTCAGTCCGCTAACCAAACCTACAAATGTTGTCACATTGACGACTTCTGAAAATGCGCTGGAAGCCTGTTGTATTCCTTCGGAGGCCGTCTGGAATACACATTTCTCTAGTTAAAGGGAGAATCGGAGCAGTGGCTCAAAATCCCGGACAAAAACCGACACCTCAAGGAGAGGTGGTTTTCGAGAACCCAGGAGTCAGATTAGCTGAACAATAGAGATAACGTAGGGGTGTCACGCCTGCCCCTCTACCCTGTTCTAACTTGTTCCGGTCTCACCCTACCCGTCGTCTTATATATTTTTATGTTATTGTGTTGGCACTGAAGAGACCATACGAAATGTTGACATCTGCCAGTGTTCGTCTTCTTACGGCATTATTCAAATTACTAAAGGCATCTAATTGTTTCAAATAACGGTTTTAGCCATGGTTTCAAACCATTCACGAAACCAAGGAAACGCCTCCTACTGATGGAGAAACGGTTCTGTACTTTTTCGGATGTCATCTGATTAGGCACATTTGAGATGAATTACAGTCCAACCACTGCAATCCTTGCACAACTTCTAGTAAGTGAAAGGCACACAGAAAATGGCGTGCATCGTTATTTTGTGAATTCCAGTGAGGAAGGGCGTGTTGGATGCACTAACAGAAACAAACATTTTCCAGTTGCGGGAACGCTATCTGAAGCAATGAGGCACCAGTCGGCGTTCTTTCGAATCAGTACCTCGATTGAACGCAAGTATATAATCATAATTGTTATCGGATGTTTTGGGTCCATTACATGATAACTGGATTACCGCGTTAACAAATAAACACTTCTTAGTTAAATGTAGTTGGTAGCAATCCCCGCTCAGTCAAGCGGGCCCCCAGACAGGTGCAAGCCTGATTGACTGAAAGCGGACTGTGAGGAAATGCATTTAAAACTGCACCAACTACTCATTATTAAATAGACACTTCACTGGCTAATGTGATTCAATATAATCGCTCCTCACATCAAATATGACACGCTGTAGTTAACTTCGTCGGAGCTGCTAAGGACCGTCTGAGTGCGGTTCGCTGAATTCGTAGCAAGCAAGGAGAAACGACACCAAACAAGACATTTATGCCTGCTATCTGTGATCGCAAAACAGCCAAGGAAGATTATTACTGGTGATTTAGTAGTCTGCCTTGCAGTATTTTGGCTCAGAACCACTCGTGGCAGTGTGCAGCTTGGATGCGGGCGTAGTATAGATGACTGCAGGTAGCTATTTGCGCAAGTTTAATGGTAGGTTTCCCTTATTTAGTGAAAAAATACCTTCAGCGTTGCTGATCTTTGAGTACCGTTGTGTGAAGGAACCGAAGAATATAAACCAAAGCTGAGCTCTGAGTTGAGTCCCCGGCAGAGTAGTATACGGGGATTGTACGTAGAGCAGAAAAACTATATGCCCGCTCGGCCCATGCTTGTTTGCACGCTTCAAGTGGAGATTACCTAATTCAAAACGTGTTGAATGCAAGCAGACGTAGTTACCACTAACCACTAACGTGTAACCCACTTTGTGGACCAGTGCAAGAGTCCGTGGAGTAAATGGGCGGAAATAGCGTCCTTTAGCCTAACACCCATGTACAGTCCAACCTGCCATGGCCACCAGTTTAAAATATCCCCAACGATTTTCCTATATTTTCTCATTGGTCTTAACCTGTCTATGGCGTCCTCTTGTCTAAGGCAACCGCGACCACGCTTTTGTGGTTTACAAACGTTCTAGCACCTGCTCAAGCCGAGCACCACTAGCACAACTGGCCGAGATTGCGAGTACAGGTGTTATGAAAGTCTGCCATCGTATCGCACAGATAGCTTAGATTTCGTTTCAAAGTGTTATTATTGCCACAGAAACCACGCCATATGCCCTGCACTGATTCAGTACCGCCCAGGTGCACACATTCTGTGTCTCCTTATTCGATTCCCCATAGGCTTGTTAATACCCCCACTGTCGAAATTGACCAGTTCACAGTGCGCAACTCCCCCAATACCACTGGATTTTTCTCACCCCAGACTTGTCCACTGACACATTAGCCCCCAGGATATCACCCTATGTAACTAACCCATGTATCCCGCTATGGACTGTGCAGTGAGCCAATCGGATAGAACCATGTTACCCAACAAAACAGCCGTGGGACTCGCCTCGCGCACTCTGGGTTTTCTGGCACTGTTGTACAGTCGCAAGTATTATGACTATCATTTTCCGCGTGCATTAGCTTACTGTGTAACCCGTCTGTTGTCAGCATTGAGCGGGTACTGTTGAAGTACTTCCTTACTGAATAGCTACGCTCGTGTTTATAGTTGTTTTTAAAGATTCTTACGAAGCAAAAAAAGGCTAGTTCCAAATCAGCAAAGCCAAAGGCATTAACACTTAACGAAATTATATCAGTAACTCGGCAAAGTCAAGAAGGAAAAGGTTGGCGAACACTGACGAAAGTTCGGAGTAGGAGAGACAAATCCTTCTAAATTTAAAGTGGGAAGCCGAGTATATCAATGACTTTGAGAACAACGCACAGGATTTTAAATAATAGTAGAAGAACGGGTACCGAATACAAACGCATTCTGCTGGAATTGGTGCCAGTCAGCAGCGGCGAGAAAAATCCCATTATCTGGATCCGTGATGTATGGACGAGTATTGCACTTCGCAAAAGCATTGCAAAAAAGACTTTAAAGTGTCAAACGGTTGGCTGCAGGCTTTCATCCACCGACACTACCTTTTGTTTGGTAAACAATAGGGCGAAATCGGTGAGTCAGATATGTGTGTTGCATCCGACCGGACAGCAAAATTACTTGAATTATGTTCTGGCTACACAGCTCAAAACATTTGTAATTTAGATGAAAACGGGTTTTATATTCAAAGCGATGTCGGATAAAACATTCTTTGTCAAATGAGGGAAATGCGCAGGTGGGAAAGAAGCGAGGAGCATATCAAAGTTATGCTGTCCGCTAACATGTAGGCGGAGCGAAAACCGACTTTAGTGATTATTAAATCAGGCAATCCTCGAATTTTTAGAAACATCAACATTATAAGACTACCGGTATTTTAGAAGATGAATACTACAATTGCGCAGATGACTGCAGCTATTTTCAACGATTGGTTTCAAAGATTTGACAGAAAAATGCAGCAGGAAAACGCAACACCATAATGTTTGTTGACAGTGCCACTTGCTATCCAAAATTCCAGCTAGTTAATGTCAACTCGCAGTTGCTGCCACCCAACACCACTGTCTTCGTGCAACCCCACGACCAGGTTCATTCAAGCGCTTGACTGGTATTTTGGGATAAAAACAGCTTCTGCATCCTTAGTACGATCATGGAATGCCACAAGGATATGTCCGGAACTGAACTCATGAAACGAGTAAATTTACTGGACGTCGTGTTCCGGATAGCTGCCGCACAGGAGTTGGAGAACTCAACAACAAGTGCTTTTTGTGAAGTTGAGTTTCCTTGTCCTGTAGAAATACATTCTGAGAGAGCAAGGCAAACTCAACCTGAAGCACACGAGCAAATTGTAACGCCGTCAACATCTATTGCTTTGGATACTCTTCAAACGAATGGTTTGGATGCAAAATGGCTGACAGCCATATGGTTGATTCTTATCTCCAAACTTGTAACACCACAGAAATAAACTGGGACCCACATTAAGTTTAGAAGCTGAGGATGTGAATAGTGAATCAGACGATGGGCAGGAACAGGATTACACAGACGTTCTGAAAAAGTATACATTCACAGACGCAGAGGATGCTGTTGCTATTTCGTGCTCCTACGCAATACGTAGCGGACATACTGACAGGTTTGAACGTATCATGAACGTGAGGGACAAACTAAATTCAGCTTTCATTCCAACTGCCAAACAACAGACCAGTATACTTAATTTTGATCGATTGGTGAAAATGATTATGACAATAGAAATGTGGTCACGATCTTTCCAAAGCTTGTGCATTTCGATGACTGGCAGGTCAGTTTTTTAAAGCTTGACTCACGGATTGTAATTTTATTGAATGCTTATTACTCCTCTATCCCACAGTATACACCACTACTGTTGTTGCTGTCATTAGAAGCAAAGACTGATTGTAGAAGCCGTCAGCTTACAGATCTAGTTCGCGATTTGAATGTTTATCACATATGTGGAGTCGATCATGAGTAGTGTCGCCTATGCATGAGCCTGTCCATGGCGACCACTCAAGGGATCGACAAAAAGTGGTCACATTGGACAGATTTGACTGTGGCAAATTATGGGAACAGGAAGGTCTGTGGTATCTCGGTCCGAGTGTCACGCTTGCACTGTGACGTTCCGCATTAGAATCACCGTTCTTACGTGGGCTTTGGAGTCTCGCAGTGTCCAACCACACGTACAATCGCCTGCGACGAAAAGCATGATCGTTTCAGGGAGAGCCAGCATGCCTTAGCGTGCTTATCACTAATGGGTGACACCATGTTAGGTTCACAACTAGTTCCTGAGGCTAAAAGCGTAGCTATCGCAGGTCGAGGTGATACCTAGATCTTGCAGGTGTTTGAGAAATGCGCGACCGGTGCATACTGACAAGAGGAAATACGCGTGCACCCAATGCGTACAGATGTTTCTGGGTCAGCACAATATTGAGATGAAACCAGGTACTGGACACAGCAACGTACATCATGCCTCATCCCAGCTATCGAGATACAGTAACCAACACTTAATCTGTATATATTTATATGGGTGGCGGCATCCGGTTTCGGATTTGCCTGTCACTGTGGTCAGCCACAGGACGCCTGCGTCGACGGAGGGACCATGGGCTACATGCGTTGAATCAGTCACAGCTCCATCCACACACCGCATAGCCGGTGTAAACCCGAAGGAATAAGACCGGGAGGCACATGGATGAGAGCCAGGTTTCATCAACGGAGCCGGCCCACACTCCTTCACATGCATATACAAGCAAGCCGTATTTGGGAATCAAGCGCACACAAGCAGGTGACGGGACAGTAGTCCGCCCCACACTGAGTGCATGGAACCACTCTTCGAGCCTAGCACCACCACAAGGAACATGCACTCCGTCCCATCCAGTAATGACGAACTGTCTCCTGGAGCCAGTATGGACGAGGTAGAGGGTAATAGACAGGTGGGCACTTTGTCAACATGCACATCAAGCACAGACAAACCGGGGATATCAAACAACATCCAATCATTTGGAACGACAATATCAAATAAAATAAATCGAATGATGTATACAAATGCGGTGACATAACCCCTCACTAAATGAGCCCATGAAATCGATTGGTTGCAAATATTCGCGAAAGGTTCAAAACGTCAGAAAATATATCTTAAGAAAATGTCACAATCAAGAAAATGTCATCGAAGTTAACTACAATTAGCCTAAGCAACGTTTTATAGAAGACGTTTATAGAAGGTAGTTCAGGTAGACAATAATATAAGATAAAAACGCATTAGGACAATATAGCAAACCCACCACCTGAAATAAAGACTCAGAATTCAAGCACGTGGTTAGTTAATCGAATGCAGCGTACACACAAACGCTGCGCCGGTTCTGCCTACGTTCTCTGCAGGACCCGCCGTCGCTTAGGTGGTGGTGCCGAGTGGCCTCGCTCATGGCTCACTAGGCCTGCCTGACTCAGGCACTCGCGCTTGCCGCTTCCGCAATTACCTCTTCTTCTCTACGTGCACACGAGGGCTCACTCTTGCAACTCGGCAACCGCATTCATGATCACATAGCGCCAAGCACCCCGATCAAACGCCTTCGATTCGCATGACCTGAAATCAAGATTAGAAAAAGAGAGAGGCGCACTTTGATCATGTCCTGGTAAGGTAACTTCGGTTTTCCCACATGCCACCTTCCAATACTCAGCTGACCACATAATAGTTGTTTCGGAATCCGCGTCGAACCCATACGGCTCACATGACCGAGCCACCTCAGGTGTCTCAGCAAATGTATGCAGTCCACTGCATACATTCTGCTTCGGCGCAACATTTCCGTGGCCGCAAATCTGTCGCAACAACCCATGCGCAGAATCCATCGCAAACACAGTTGATGGAACCGCTCGAGATAAATCACATCTCGTCGATACATCGTCCACGACAGTTTTGCTTGTGTTCATGGTGAGCACGAAGTTGGCCGCTGTCGAAGCCAGAGCACTAGTCATGTGCCGCAACTCATCCGCGATATGTGCAAACAACACACAGTCGTTAACGAACAGCAAAACCCGGATAGTTGTCTCATAGGTTAGGGTTCTCGCACCGAAACCCACCATCAATGCGGTGCTCCATACGAACACCGTAAACACAAGTCGCATCGAAAACACAAGGCATCATGGCATGAAGATAGATGATAAACAGGGCAGGAGCTAAGACACAGCCTTGCTTCACACCGGAGATGCCTGCAAAGACATTCAAGGTCTCTCCACTCCTCTGCACCATCGCCCGCATACCACTGTGCAGACATTCAATAAAACTTACAAACTTACGCGGGCAATCAAACTTACCCAACACCAGCCACAATGCCTCGCGGTTCACCGTATCAAATGCCTTGGTGAAATCAACAAAAAGCGAGTACAACGGCTGGTGTCGTTTGCTGCACTTCTCCTGCAACTGACGAGCCGCAAACACCATATCTATAGTGCTGCGACCCGAACGGAATCCGCATTGCTCTTCCGCCACGTTCGGTTTCACAACGTGACTGACGACGCGGTTGAGAAGGATTCGGGCAATCACATTGCCCACACAACTCAGCAAGTTGATGCCACGATAATTCGTGCAACATTGCATGCTCCCTTTGCCCTTGTACAGTTGTAGCAGGAGACCATCCTTCAGCTCAGGAGGCACCTCCTCCTCAGTCCATACGCGTTGCACCAAGTGGTGCAGCGCAGTCAACAACGCGAGTCCGCTGTGTTTCAATACTTCAGGCGCGATTCCGTCGACCCCAGCACACTTGCCGTTTCGCAGCTGAGCAAGTGCTCTCTGCGTCTCATCCAGTGCCGTCGTGTCCGCCAGACTCGTCTTCACATCGTGCTGCATCAGGCCGTTCAATGTAGGCAAGTCGATCTCTGAACGGTTGTTCAAGAGACAGTCAAAGACTTTCCTCCTGATCTGCATTATGTCTGCAGTCTGTGTGCGGGTAGCGTCTAAGCTAACATCGATTAGCCTACTCAGCCGCTCCAATCTCGGTCCATACACGGCTCTTCGTCCCCAAGTCACTGGAATCTGCCACATGAGTAGCATATGCTGAATTCTGCTCACACAACAATGTGCCAATCAGGTCGCTTACAGATGGCGCACCCGATGGTCTCCTCGGCAACCGTTGTCACCTGGTCGCGACTGTAGTGCCACAGGTCGCCCCCTGTGGCTACGCAATCCACATCACACAAGCATGCAGCCATCATCTTCTCCAGCTCAATAATTTTCGCCACTGTACTGACGGAGAGAATGTTAAATTTACGCCGATTCACGGCAGGAGTGCAATACATATATTTGCGGAAATATATGTACAGTTTGGTCCGCACCAACTTGTGATCAGTGCCAAAATCAACTCCATACAGTACACGTGTCATGCGCACTTCACGCACATCACGCTGACGTACCATGACATAGTCAAGCAGGTGAGCGTGACCACTCCGTGGGTGCGTCCAAGTTGCTATATCACTCGCACTCAGTGAAAACCGAGTGTACCTGATCCTCAGGCCGTGAGTGGAACACAGTGAGAGCAGGCTGTCACGTTTCGCAGTCGCTGAACCAATACCATGCGGACCGATAACATCTGTCCACACCGATGCATCTCGGCCAACGCGCGTGATGAAAGCATCCAGCAGAAAAAGTCGGTCGCTCCTCGGCATAGACCGTATCACGGAGGATAGCTGAGTGCAGAATTGATCACGCGTGTCATCAGGCTAACACATGGCCGGACGGTGCAAGATTTTCAAGGCAGCAGTCTACCTCATCCGTGTCGTAGGCGAACAGTCATCAGTCGCGCGCTGATACCTTTTGGTTCACCCGCCAGCTTACCATTGCGGCGATCGGATATTGCAGATCCGACCCCATGTTCACTTGCTGCTGAGACACTAGTAGTAACTGTTCCCGAGTAGAAAACCGCATTGTGATGCATGCGTGCGAACTGAATCCACCACTGCATTCTAGTGTTCCACCATAGTGATCATGCAACATTCCATCAGACTGTCGGAAGTGGGATGAATCAATGCTCAGTGGTTGGGACGTGTGTACTTTAATATGTGTACTTACATTGGAACACAATGAGCAGAACGAGGGGGTGCGTGCGCGTGTGTGTACAAGAATGTTTGGACAAACAGGGACAGTGAAAGGACACAGTAGGAATAACTCCGGCGATTGTGCAGCGCCCATATACAGTATTGGTCTCAGCACAGATAAGGAGGAGGAGGAGCGAAACGAAGATGGACGTACTAAATGATTGCCCAAGCGGAGACGAGACACAGGATCCAATGCAGGATTGGGAAAATGTAGTTCGGGACAAGTATCACAAATGGTAGAGTTGGATTACCGACACGATTTGTGTATGTGGGTGTGTGGAAAAGTGGAAGAGAAGTGGACGCAAAAATAGGGAGGAAAGTGTACCTTTGTGAATGCATGACATTTTCCTTTGATTCAGTCAAACGAACTCACTCCAATGCGTCCAACTGTTGGCCAATTAGCGTGCATGCGAGAAACGTGTGAACGTCCAATCAGCTGCCACCTTTCCTTGCGGCAGCCTAACGGCTTCCTTGCTGGGCTGGCACCGCACGTTCGTTCGAGTGTATACTCCCATCACATCCTCCCTTTTTTCATGTTCTTGCTGCTGTACTTTGCTAAATAGTCCATACACTTTACCACTCCGCGTCCTCTTTATTGGATCTGCCGATGTCGCCTCATAGCCGCACGCAGTATAACGCTCTCTCCCTGATTCATGCCGTCGCCTCGGACATCTCCTCAGCTGTACTCGGTTTCTTCTCAGCTTCTTCCCTCCAACATGTACTTCGTATGACCTTTCACCGACTTTCGCAGCCACGACTCCTTTTCTCCACCGCTCCTGTCCATCGGGAATTGGTTCAACCCATACTTCTTCCCCCACTGTCAGCTCAGGTAATTCCCGTGTGCCGTTGTCGTAGTACCGTTTCTGAGTAGCCATTCGCCTTTTCAAACTGTTCTGTACTTTCTCCATTTGTGGCGTGACAGGAGGCAGAAGTGTTGAGGATGCAGGCATCACAGTTCTGTTCCTTCGACTGTATAGGCGCTGCACTGGGCTCAGGCCGATATCCGTTGAAGGAGTGTTGCGACTCTCCAGTAGCATGAGGTATGGGTCCTCCCGAGTATCTCTAGCCTTCGCTAATAGTCGCTTGGCTTGCTTCACTGCCGACTCTGCCTTCCCATTTGATTGACTGTGATAGGGACTGGTTTACCGGTGTGCGAATTCCCATTTGGTTGCGAAAGCCTGGAATGCTTTGCTGCTGAACTGGGGACCATTGTCCGAGATTAGCTCCTCCGGTGTCCCGTGCCGTGCGAATTGACATCTGAGTTTGTTGATTACTACCTCCGTGGTCGTGGTGGTGAGTAAATCGATTTCAAAGTAATCACTATAGTAGTCAACCGTGAGTAAGTAATCTTTTCCGTTGTCCCAGAATAGACCCACTGCTACCCTTTGCCACGGTCGGTCCGAAACATCATGCAGCATCATCGGTTCCTTCGTTTGCTGAATGTCGTGCGAACGGCACGCCTCACAGTTAGACACATGATCCTTGATCTGACCTGTCATTCCTGGCCAGAACATCAGTTCCCTAGCACGATTAATGGTGTAATTTGCACCCAGGTGAGCGCGATGGACATGCTCCAGCATCTCCTTTCGGAGAGAAGAAGGGATTAGGATTCGACTTCCCTTGAACAACATGCCGTCACAGATAGTGAGTTCGTCCCGAAAATTGAAGTAGGGTGTTAATTCCTTCGGGAGCTGCTTCTTTGTTTCTGGCCACCGATTGAGGATAACGTCTCGCAAAGCTGCAAAAATTTGGTCTTCCTCCGTGAAACGTCTTATATCTTTCAAACGGTTTTCTGTCATTGCCAGATGCTGCACCATGCTAACTGTGTCGATCACTTCTAGATGATGTTCGGCCACTGGCGGATGTGCTCTCGACAGGGTGTCCGCGATGAACATCTGTGTGCCAGGTATGTACATAATGTCAATGTCATACTTTTGGAGCCGGATAAGCACACGCTGCAGACGGCGAAGAACGTTATTTAGTGGTTTAGTGGCTATCGACAACAGCGGCTTATGATCAGTGTACACGGTTGTCTTTGTTCCAAAAGTATAATCATTGAAACGCTCCATGACATAGACCACTGCCAGCATCTCTTTCTCGATCTGTGCCTACCGCTTCTCGGCGTCTGTGGGTGCTCGACTGCGGAAATCCAAAGGTCTTCCGTTCTGCAACAGAACAGCACCTATTCCACTCTGGCTACTATCACACTGTACCTCCAATGGTTGTGCTGGATCGTAATATCCGAGTACGGGCGCATTACTGATAAGGTTCTTAAAGGTTGCGAAAGCCAAATCCTGTTCCTTCCCCCAGCTCCAATTTACTCCTTTGTGAGTTAACTGCCTAATCGGAGTCATGACATCAGCGAGTCCTGGTAGGAACCGGCTCAAATAATTCACCATACCGTTTAGGCGATGGACTGCTTTCACATCGTTAGGGGACGGCATCTCTTGTATCGCCTTAATCTTCCCTGGGTCAACCCTGATTCCGTCGGATGTTAACACATGCCCATGGAAAATCACCTCCTCTTTCCGCAGCTCTACTTTCTCGCGTTTTAGCTTGATGTTCTTTTGCACTCAACGCCTCAGGAACCGGTGTAGCTTAGTGTCATGCTCTGCTTCGATAGAACCGTAAATCAGAACATCATCTGCCACACAGGTTACGCCATCTAAATCATCTACTGCTTGCACCAAACGCTTTTGGAAAATTTCGGTAGACACCTCCAGGCCAAACCGTAATCGCAGCCAACGATAACATCCGAACGGTGTAGCAGATGTGGTGAGGAAACTGGATTCGTCGTCTAGAACAACGTGCCAGAATGCGGAAGAAAGGTCTAGTTTCGTGAAAATCTTAGCTTTTTTCAAACGCGGTAAAACATCTTCTAACGTCGGTAGCGCATAATGTTCTCTACGCAGGGCCTCATTCAGTGACTTCGGTTCTATACATACGCGTAGTTCGCCATTTTTCTTCGTAATGACTGCGACCTGGCTAACCCAGTCTGTTGGCTCATCAACCTTTGCAATCACATCCTGCATAACCAGCTTGTTCAATTCCGCGGAAAATCGGTCACGTAGCGCAAATGGGACTCTCCTAGCAGGTAACGCAATCGGGCGTACCAAAGGATCTAACGACAGGTGAGTGGTACCATCAAATTTCCCTAAACCCGGGCTAAACATAGACAGATACAGGTCACTAACATCGGCTTCACTCTGACAAGCGTACACAAAACGATCATGGTTAAAAATGACAAAGCCAAGAAATAAAATCGAATCAATGCCGAGAATCGGCGTGAGATCCTCATCCACGATCACGAACTGCAGACGATGCGAAACGCCGTCTCTCGGATTGACCGCTTCAATTGTCGCTGAGCCCTTTGGCTTGAGTCTGGAACCATCCCACATGCGCAAATAATCTTGATCCGATTGAATTTGCACGCCGCGGCATTGCTTTCTGGGCAAAATATTGATCGTCGCGCCTGTGTCCAACTGGAATCGCACAGACCGTCCCTCGATCAGAAAACTTGCATAGCCACACTTCTGCGACGCTTTCCGAGACACGTTACCAATCGATTGTTCGGTGTCTTCTGTTGATTTGTCTGGAACGAGTGCACTGACATCTGTCGACTGACATCAGCGGGCGAAGTGATAGCGCTTCCCACCTTTGACACAAATGCGGCCCCACGCCGGACACTGTTCGCGGTTCCTCGGATGTCGTGTTGCACAGAAGTTGCAGGGCTCCTGTTGCGCGGTCGTGGCCCCGTAGTTTTGCTCCTGGAAACGGCGCACAACTCTGAATCACCTGTGATTGTCATCTGCTGGAACTGATAGGCAGTGGAGGACTCACTGTTACAGATGTCGATACATTGCTGCAGAGATAGGTTGCGCTTTCGTAATAGTCGCTTCGTCAAACCTTCGTCACTGATCCCAAGAACAATGCGGTCGCGTATGAGACTATCCACCATGCATTTACAGAAACTGCAGGATCGGGCAAAATTTTTAGCTCAGTGACGTACGTGTCAACGGATTCACCTGGCCGCCTGTTCCGCGAAAAGAAGAGGTAGCGTTGAAATGTCTCGTTTGTTTGGCCTTCGCAGTATTCACTGAACTTCTCAAGAACTGTCTCCAGATTGTTGGCATCTTCGCTCTTGTGGTAACACAATGTCTATAGCACGCGGCGCATCATCTTCTGCTGCGTGTCGAAACATGGCCAAGCGGTACGCCATCGGTTGTTTGTCCAGACGCGATAAAGTGCAGAAATCCATCAATTTGCCCTTCCACAAACGCCAGTTGCTTGCCAAACTGCGTTCATCCATGTTCAGCGGGGCAGGCATTTGAATAGCCGGTGCAGCTCCAATCATCGTCTGGGTGGTACTAATGTTCTTCTCCTTTTCTGACACCATGTTAAAAGTCGGTCCTTCAGGGACAAAACGTATATTCTGCAGACAAAAGGACCAGGCGAAAACGCAGGCAGAGGGCGAGTGAAACATATCGATATATACAAACAGTTGGATCCATAATTAACGACCTTTGTGAATGCATGACATTTTCCTTTGATTCAGTCAAACGAACTCACTCCAATGCGTCCAACTGTTGGCCAATTAGCGTGCATGCGAGAAACGTGTGAACGTCCAATCAGCTGCCACCTTTCCTTGCGGCAGCCTAACGGCTTCCTTGCTGGGCTGGCACCGCACGTTGGTTCGAGTGTATAAACCCATCACAGAAAGGGTATGCAGTAAAACAATGCATTTGCAAGTAGAGAACTTGTGTCAATAGAGCATAAGCAAATTACTCTCGTATGAAGAGTGGCTGCAGGTGTTGCGTGCCGAAATTGACGGGAAAGAGAGAGGGGACAAACTGTGTGCTCAAGCGTGATGTCAGCGAGTTTTATTGGAAAAAATTGAAAAGTAGCTCGGACATGGAGCTTGGGGATTGACAAGGAAGAGGCTGAAAAGAGGGCGAGTTTGCCGATCCAAAAACATACACATCTTCAGGGAAATGTCTCCTGTTCGGACAGCGACGACAGCAGCTCGGGGATTACATGAGCGCGCCCGCAATCGGTGGTAAAATGTGGAGGCGAACGGATGCGGACCAAACGTAAATATATATACACACACATGGACACATGTATATTTTGGTGTGTTCATAATGTATCTGTAGACATATATGTATAAACGCGCAATATCAACGCTCTGGTTGATTGCGGAAAATTCACAACGGGTGACTTGGTGAACGCGTTCGCAACTGACGGACTGAACAGATAGATACAAATTATGGATAATGGAAGCTGTGGGAGAGTGTGTACAGAATAAAAATGACGGAATCGATCCATTGCACGTATGTGTGGGAGGGAATCAGCAGAGAGTAGCCAGAGAACAATAGGGACAAGAAGTGAAGCGAGCGGAGTGAAGGACAACGCAGGAGCAACAGATCGGACTCACGGCCAGATGAAAATGATGCCAAGAGAGCAAATCGAATTATATCACAGTGGAGCGTTTGACAGCCAGCAAATCTTCTTCATACTTGCGGATGAACTCATCACGTTCCTAATTGGAAATAAAGAGGGAGAGTGACTTGTGACGGTAGAAGAAATGAGGCGAATATTCTGACATTACACTGGGTTACAATACAAGTTTAAACTTGGAAAAGCACGTTAACCGGCCTACGGAATACGCTCCAGCGCGCCCACGCCGTCATTTCGGATAAAATCACAATAGGTCCCCTTTTTCGAGTGTTTGTTATCTCTGCCTGATTCATCAAACAAGTACAAAATTAGTCACGGAGTGCAGCAGCATTCTCGAGAGAGAAACCACAAATGTCCATCTGCTTGGTCATGTACAGTCCTAGTGCACGTGATTTGGTGAAGGTTCATTCCAGGGTAAATTGTGGTCCACATGGAGATTGCGTGTCGCAATCCATCCACACAACGACGAGTGCTTCAAACGGACTTGCACACCTTGGGTGGTATCATTGGAAACAGGATGGACAGGGTAAACCTAATGTGATTAATCCGTCATACGCGACCCCATCGATATGCGCTAAAGATATGACGGCCTCAACTGATGCTTTCTGAGACAGAGGAACCCGTCCCTGCATAGGTGCATTATTTTATGTCTTAGAGTAATGAAAACAGCCAAGCAGTTTTACTATTCGCGAGAGGAAACCAACACTATCAATTTGTACAGCATCCAAAACCAGGGAACCTTATCCCTGTCATCCAAGCGGTAACACCTCATTTACCCATCTTGCAGTCATAGACACTCGAAACAAAATGAGGGCTGTCTAGCTTGAAGCAAGACCAATATGTTCGCTACAGCAGATCAGCCAATATCAGCTCGTTAGGAGCTCTTACTAAATAACTTGAAACCACATGGAGGAAAGAAATGCAACACTAGTGATTCAAGGACCGCCATTTCGTTTTTAGCTTGATTCAGGAGCCACCGGTAACAATCTCTCCGAGACAAATTGCACAGAATTAGAACGCAGTGAAACACGAAGGGGACGGGTTTGAGGCTACAACCGGAAGAAAACACTGCCATGAAGGCGGTCAAACCAAACAATGGAACAATGGTACATTACGAGTAAAAAGCAATGCTTAACAAATCGCTTGAGTTGGAAATAATGGAAGGGTCCATTAACGTTGTTGGCTTCCATTTGTTGAAGAGTCGCGAGAGCAGCGAGATCTTGCATCTGACACGGGTGTCACGCCTCGACGGCATATTATACGTGAAGTCACACGTAGGCGTTAAGCAAATGTGGAAATATTTATGGGTCAACCCGACCGAAGGATCTGCGAAGAAGGCCAAAGCGTTGATTACCGGCTCGCGACGCCACTTCTCACTGTTTCATGCAACCGAGACATTTCAATACAAATGTCCCAGGATCACGCCGCTGAGAGGTATTCTGCAACGTGTTGATCCTAAACTTGTACTCGCTCACCGACTGATGACGCGAGTGGATCACAATGCACTTGACTCTGTTGAACGTCGTTAGGTTCACTTTAACCACTCATGAACGCAATCCACACCACATTCGAGGAAATCGTGATCTTCCATGTTATTGATAGCTTTCCATAAATCAACACCATCGACAGCAAGCAGAAAATTTAAGGAGACATACGTTGCCAGTTCAATGATAAACACCATGATAAGCTTTGTCACAACGCCGAACCCCGTGTACATTGCATTCCATCTCAGTCGGGTTAAAGAGTGATCTCCCAGAACGCAATTAAAATCTTCGTAGTTGAAAAAAGTTGGAAATCCAACCAAGGAAATGATCGGCGACTTCAAAGCTCTGTGTCTGTGAAGTAGGATGCGGTGATCTAGGCTGCCGAAGATTTGAAGTAGTACAGCCATCTACATCCAACTACCACTTGCCATCAGCAGGTTGTTGGTGTATGTCCGGTGTTGACGAAAGAGATGTTGCTCCGGTACCAGGAAGTTGCATTTTACCTGGTTCTCCACTAAAGTCTCAGCGACAACTGCTTCCATCACCCACGACAACAAAAGGAGGAGTCACTGAGCGTTGGTTTGCAGGGTCCCAGAGGCTACCATCATAAAAAATCGCAATAGGATTTCTTTGCTTCTACAAAATGGCTATTGTTGTTCATCAAAGCATCATTCAAAGAGCCGTGACAGGGGTTATGCTAGCTTGTGGTTGCAGTGTTTAATGTTTTCCGACAAACGTTGTGGCCTACAGATGTGCAATGGTCGAACAATGAAAGCAATTTGCTTATTACTGTTGCTGGGTTGAAAATCACATTTGCAAACCATGGAATTGGTACAATGGATGACAGTAAGTGACAGCGATTGGCTGCGAGTTTAAAACCTGGAGAGATGAGAGCATATGAGTAGAAAAGAGTGAAAAGGAACAACCAATTAGGGAAATGGGAAAAAGGAGCATGGCTGTTAGATGATGGAAAGATGGCAGGTAGATGAAGTGACGGACCGAAAATGAGGGCACCACAAGTAAACACTTGAATCATATCATGCTTTTGCGGAAGAGAGCATTGGGTATTTGGGCATATTTCAGAGAAGGTTTATCACAGCTGCACCCGGTGGCACATCCACCTGATTTCCGAAAGAAAACTCTTGGAAGGGGGTCAGTAACTTTACTCAAGGCTGGCTGGAGGATTACAGAACGCCTGATCGATCAGAGCCTAGAGACTGCGACGTACCGCTTTCACTTACTTACCGCTGTAACAACCAGATGCTACAAACCTAAGTGATGGGTGGACACACGAAGACCATACCCTAGAAGTAAACGTATACTGTTCATTGGAAGTAAACAAACGATCAACAACGGTAAAATAGTTCCTGTGAAGATTTTCCAGTGTCGGTGACAAAATGTCATCTGTCTCTTTATATCCTCAGTGCGTATTGACAGTCGAACTGTAGCATTGTAGACCCCTTCCTCCGATTGCATGCGCAAGTGTCAGGAGCTTTATGAAAGTTCACATGAGACTCATCAATGCCACCTCGGTAATGCAACTTACGGAGACAAATGAGTTGTACGATCCAATGAAATGACCATACACCTCGAGAGACAGTGCAATGAGGTTGTAGCCCTGTGGTAGCGGGAGACAGAATGCGACGCCTAAAGTTCTGCCATCCCTTTTACACTAAAGTATGGCGGACAATCATCGCCAGTGCGAAGGACAGCGTCTCACATGGTAGCGAATAGAGCAGTTAGACTGACAATTAGTGGATTGCAATCGTCGTCTATCAAAGGAGGAGGAGACTTTCGGATTCGCGTTACTTGTTCCGAAGGATCGGACACAACACCGTTGGACTTCTTCGAAAGTAGGAGACGAGGAGTAACACTACAAACTGATTGAAGCAGCCTGCTCGAAGATGAAACAAGGGAATCTGTTTTGCAAGATGCCCAAAGTCGGTTGGCCTGAAAATACAACAACCGTCAATTTCCAAGCTAATGTTCCACAACCTGGGCCGTTCTCGAACTGAAACTTTGGGCGAGTTGGCCGTTGCAGTGTTCTCAACGGAATCTGAGCTATGTAGTCAGGCATTCTTTCACAGTTTCACCAACATTATGAGTGCGTAAACATCGGAATCATCTAAGGTGCATCAGTTCAACTCATTTGAACAACTATGAACAAAGCAGCGAAGTGCGATGGACTCAGTTGGCACGACTCACGTCACCAGAATAACGAGAAATAACAGCGATGAGAGAATGAGGCAAATGGCAAATAGAGCACAAAGAAAAAGTCATCAGGAAAGAGATACGCGCAATTAATCGAAATGAAATATTAACAGACAAATGCAAGAAAACGAATGAAGGAACGCCACTGACTGCGCGATTGCGTTAAGTCCGATAGCGACGGCAAGCAACAGCATGACTAAGTCTCTCAATCAATTTCTTCAAGCATTTACGTCACGTCACCGAAGAGCCACTTCGCGGTTTCGCCCAAATTGGTGCAACCACAGCGTATAATGAACGTCAAGGAAGGCGGTCAACAGACATATGTAGGACATGACCTTGCCAATGTATGCGGTTGAGTTCAAGCAAACACTACAGTCAGACAACAGAAGGTTTCTTGCCAAAAACCAACTGGCGGTTCTCAGCATTTCGCACTCGGTGTTCCCCCAAACGTGAACAATACACCTTAAGCACCGGTGATCAAACAAAGCCAAGCGTTTAATATCCTCAGTGACAAGTGGACAGGTCTTTTCACAGCGTTATGCACCCATCTTACCAAAAGGTGCATCAATTAGACGAACCAAGGGTGCAACGAAAATCTCAACATTTCCCACGACCTCTCTATCTTAAATGAGATGTGAACTCAGTAGGTGTGCAAATGTTTCGTCTAATTTGTATCAGCGGCAACCCACGATTCAGGGCAAAAATAAGCATCAGCAGTACGCCGGTACGCAGTACCAACGCTTCGCCAACGCGCAACCACCACCAGTCGCACGCGGTCTGAGGACTTTGTGAGCGTCAGACTATCGCTACGCAGACTCGAACCCTTGCACCCAGATTACAAGGTAAAATTGTGATCTTTAAGGCTACAGTTCGGTTATCATTCAGCACAGACTGACTGCACTGTACATCAAACCGTGAGTTCGTTGGGCAGGTTCGCGAGTCGTCCGCGTAAGCACTAAGGCGCAACCGCAGTCTAACTAAATCGATGAGATTGCGCAGCTGTACTTCACAGGCAATTGGTAGCATCATAATATAACGACGTAAACGAGTAAATATCTCATGGATGGAACGGATTTTGGCGCCTAATCGAATGCTAGTAAAACCGATGGTGCGAAAGAACACACGGTGCAGAGCGCAAACGATCGATCGAGAGAACGAGATGCAAAGTTGCTCACTTTCTTCATAGCACTAATTACATCTTGTTCCTCTTGCGCATGGCGCTTGTTCAACTCTTGACTCTGTTTCTCATGCTTTTGAGCCTGGAATTTACGCTGGTCGATGAAACGTTTGGTGTTGTAATCGTTCAACTCGCGAATACGGCGATCCCGCTCGGCTTTGTTGCGCAATTTCGGGTCATTCATAACTGATCGACTGGACTCAATTGACGCCTTTGTCTGTTGAGCTTTCATCTCCTTGATCTCCCGTTCTTGCACAATACGAAGCTCCCGCTTCTGTTCCTCCTGGACTTCTTTGATAATCTACAGGTGGATAGTCAAGCAGAATAGGACATAAATGAGATAATTGTACTGATTCGCCCTAATGGCTCCCAAGCCAAGTAATCTAACCGCTAATCGGAAAACGAGGTCAAAAATTCACTCCCACCATCTTCAAATGCTATGCCTACATAGCTGCTGTGTAGTAGAAGTCATGACCTTTGCAAGCCAACCACTGTTCTCTGCAATGGTAGCAGCCTGCATGGCAATGGAGGATGGGTTGCTCTGTGGCAAAGTTACATTGAAAGTTCAGAGGTTCTGCCACTGTCCCCCTTGGCTCAGTGGCATTAGCTGCTGTCTAGTTAGCTCAAACTGCTAGTGATCACTGGTTCGGTTTCCGGAAAAGGATCGAGGGAATGCGCACGGCGAAGCAATCGTCAGAGCTTCTCCAACTCCAACTTGGAGACTATCTCTCTGGGACGAATAATTTAATTTCATCAAAAATGTTCCTACTCATTGGTTATTAATTGGACATTTTTAGTAAAACAGCTAGAAGATTAGAGACTAAAGAATTACGAAGCCACAATGGGTCATGACATTATTCAAGTCAAGTCCACAATGCGCTTAATGCTCTCATGAAGTGTGAATATTCAGTTACAAACTACGTTGCGGAACTTGATTTGAATGTCTACGATGAATCCTGTACGTAAGCTATACCGAAGATAACATCGTGTGGCGTCCCGGAGTGAGAAAGTAACACCACAGGAACTACGGCCTTGACAATGTATTGGCATGGGAAGGAGGAACTCAGAGATAAATGGGCTAACCAATGAGAGCGCATCAGATGATTCATCGTAAGATAATATAATATTATGTCGAGCGCTACTCAAAAGTGTTATCTGTTCCCGTGTCCCGTTGACGTAGTATGCGACCATGATCGATTCAAGTGGCTTGGTAAGTCAGGTGGATCCGTTTCTTATGAAAGCAGCAGCGCCAACTGGTAACCATAAAATATCCTTATGAAAGGATATTTCTCGCGAAAACATCTGCATGCTTTATAGGAACTAAAGCGCAATGAGGAGGTCATCGTGTGTAGTACAGAAAAGGGTGCGGGGAATGTGCTACTAGACCGAAAAGACTACATAGATAAACTAACAACAATACTGAGCGACGAGACCAATTTTCGTGCAGCACAGGGGAAATAGACCGGACGGAACAAATTGAAACACAGATCACTAAGAGCTTGCAAGAACTTCGGACAAAGGGGTATATTTCAGGTGCCTTGTAGGACAGCCACGAACCTAGTGGCACAAACGTTCCAAGGCTTTACGGGTTACCGAAAACTCACAAATCTAACATTCCACTCCGTCCCATTTTGTCAATGGTCAACTCGTCCTACCATGTGGTCGCTCAGTGACTTGTAGAAAGTCTGGAACCCGTGCGACAGCACCTTGCAACTTACAGCATACGTGACAGTTTCCAGTTCGTAGAAAGCATCAAAAATGCCAAAATAGACGGGAATGTGATGCTCTCTTTTGATGTTGTCTCGCTTTATGCCAACCTCCCGCAGATTGAGATAATAGATTACAATTGCAACTATATAACCTAGTCAAAAATAAAGATATATATATTGGAGATCTAAATTGCCTAATGCTGCGCTGCACCTGGAACGCACAGTTCCTATTCAACGGCAAATACTACAGCCAGAAGGACGGCGTGGCCATTGGATCTCCCCTGCGTCCACTGCTGGCGGATATCTTCATGGCCAAGTTGGAGAGAACAAAATTGCAGGCGGATAGAGTCACTTTTAACCGCTACCATCGGTAAATGGACGAGATATTCGTTGTGGTGGATGAGCACATCAACTTAGATGAAATTTTTAACCGTTTTAACCGAGTCCATGCAGCACTGCATTTTACTTACGAAAAGGAAACCGAAGACCAACTGCCGTATCTTGATGTTTTGTTAACTAGGAGATCAGACGGCTCAATTCAACGGCAGGTCCACAGAAAGCCAACGTGGATTGGCCAGTATACGAATTTCCACAGCTTCGTCCCTCTGAGATATAAGCTCCACATCATTCACTTTCTTATCACGAGAACACGACGAATCTGCTCGAAAGACACCCTAAATGCGGAACTGACGTTCATACAGGATGCATACCCCGACAGATTTAGTTTAAGAAATCTTGGGGGAAAGCCCAAACAAGTATCAATGTTAACAACGGCAAAGAAAGAGCTATTCATACGACTACCTTTCAAAGGGGACGCAGTTGTTGAGAGTTTAACTAGAAGTCTTTCTGGCGCAATTAACGCGACCTTCGCAGCAGCTACGCTAAAGTGCGCGCTTTCGACTGAACCACTCGTCCGTTCACGAAACAAAGACAGGTTGCCCATGCTGACCGCCTTAATGCTTATTTATCAGTTCGAGTGAGCCTGTGGCGCAACGTATATCAGTCGAACGGCGCCGCACTCGTCCAAACAACCGAATGAACATTGCCCACGTTGGTTGCATCAAGGTGACACCGGGGCCATTAGTAGTTCCATTCTGATTCATACTGTCGACAGTGAGCATCAGGTGGATCAATAGCGTGCATTTAGGGTTGTATACAATGTTCCACCGCACCGATCGAAAGTTCAACGCCTTCATACACTTGCGACGGCCGAAGCAATTTCCACTCAATCAGGACAACCGCCCTTGTGCTCGCAAAAGAAGCGAGTCCAGGCTCTACAGTTTCCCTGGACCGAGGAAACGGGGGATACTGAAATCAACGACATGAGGTGAAACTCCGTAACATGTGATTAACTGATTTCCAGTTTTCGTCTATGTTAATTGTATTAACTGGTTGATTTTACTATTTCCATTTTTTAGCCCCATATATGATTGTACTGGTCTGATGATGAATCGTTGAAATCAGTTGCTCACCAAACGGTCTCCTCGTTCGCATTAATCTAATTTCATCACGAACGAGACACAAGCTACCTAACCACACCTACGAACATGGAGTAAGCAACTTTGACCACTACATTGATCCAACACAGATGATTATGCATTCGTACAGCATATAGCCTTGACAGCGATGCCGAATTCTCGTTCATCACTGCCTTGCTGAACAACGGGACTGAAAACGAATTATTCACCGTTAAAAGTTCTTATCACGAACAACACGTGGTCCATGACTACGAGGTTAGTAGGATGGAATACACAATCTCTTTTTAATAGTAATGTTCGTTCCATACGCAAGAGCTAGTAACCACGCTGATGTCTACACTGTAGCAGGTCAGTGTCCTGCACATGCGAGCAAAATGACAGAGTTGTGTGAGAAAGAACCAGGTGTTTTACGCAGTGAAGCATAAATGTTTTGAGCAGTGATGGGACCGGGTGAAACTAAAACAGAGTATGGCTAATTCCATTTCCTGCCGCTTAGATGAAAAAGGTTTGTTTTCGAGTAAAACAGTGGATCGCCGCTTACGTACGAAGGAATGTTAACTGTTAAGGGCATGGTCGAGTATCTTCCAAACAACTGCCCCTACACAAAAGATGAAGGCAAAAACAGTAAAACAGTTGCGCGGGAATGTGATCCCAGCATGATAGACAGCTGCTTTTGAATGAAGGATGCTAACGGAAAGGTTCCGGGCAAAACCTGGGGAGATTAGGAAACCAGACAGCGCATGTCAGGCGAAACAGGAAAGAGCAGGATTAAACCAACCTGAGGACACACGCAAACGCCTTTGAGGCCAACCGTGTATCCCCTTCACAAGGTTAATTTACATGGCATTAAGTGGTGAGACACCGCAATATACCATTACAGCATACGCAAATACGTCGATTGTATGCGCTCATCCGAATGGACAGTGGGTTTAAAACATGCTTGGCTGAAATGTGAGCTGATGGCGACTCTCCAAACTGTGAAATGATAGTGGAATTCCTAGTGGTGCTAGCTACCGAGAGATAGTGTCGCATCGATCCAGGTCTACTAGGCGTGTGTTATAGAGAAAGAATAAACTTGTGAAATGGTCTGACAGGAATGGGTTAGTGAGTGACTGCTTCAACTGAGAACAAAACGCGGTAGCGAGGTCAGTACAGATAGTCGACTACGATTCGAGCATCAAGATGCGAGAAATCCATTTGCCGTAACATAAGTCGTCACGGCAATAGGAATAAATGGCAACAACAGAGGAGCCACGTAAGGAAAGAAATAACACCCAGAGAAAACAGCTCGGAGAGAATAAATGAGATGTGACCTATTCACAGGCAGAGACGAGATACCTAATGCAACAGCACCATGGGCCAAATGATAGTGAGACGCTAGTCGAGCGGGTGGACTATTCTGTAGTTTCCTTTCATAAAGTTTACATGCACCGGATCGATTCGCTCCTCCGAGTCATCGGCTGGTTACACGGAAAAATCACCAACAAGGTCAGTTTGGATAGAGGTAATCAACCAAGTTTAGTGAATCGTGATGCGGTAATTCAAGCAGCATTGGCACACAACGTCAGAAAATGAACAACAATAAAATAATAAAAACACCCACTATAATGTACTTAGCTTACATAATATAACGAATACAAAATTAAATAACAAATAGTTCATTACTTTTCGCCTATAATGAGCTAATTAGAACAGTGAGTTGGAGGCAATGGAGGAGACACAGAGTGACCAGATGGAGCAGTTTGAAGTCATAAACCAGGGACGAGTGCAAGGACGCTGCACTGGTAAACGAAGCAGCATCGGAAGACCCAAACACAGTCAACATATAGACGATGCACGTTCCACGAAAAAGCCAATGCGATGCCAGCGGATTTGTGAAGAAACGGCACCTGGCGAACATCTGCAGTACTCATCTGTGGCCGTTCAACCACTTGAAAACGCGAGTAATTACAGACCACAAGTATTGCTCTTACTGTATCGCTGTAAACACAGGTCTCGCGGATAGATGGCACATCATGTGAAAATATACACTGGTCAGAAGGATCCACAAATTGTCTCCTGGTTGATCCGTATGGGGGATCGTGCCAATATAGTGCGAGGAGTTACGAACCCAGCATTTACCCATTCTAAGTAATTCTCCGGGAGTCTAGTGCAATTGCTAATATTTCTATGCATATACACCTGGAGTGGAAGAAGAAGATATGGCCTCGAAAGTGAACCAGACTTGCGAGAGTGTCAGCAGCGGTGATGAGCCATGGATCTCCGAGTGTGACACGCAGACAAACCGTTAGTATTCAGTGGAAGTCTGATATCGTCTAAGTCGCAGAACGCCCGACCGCTGAAGTCAAAGTCGTGCAGAACATATTCTGCGATATAGGTAGGGTCATCCACTGCGAGTTCTTGCCACAGGTCCAGGTGATTAACCAACATATCTACAAAGATACTGTAACAAATGCTTGGTACAGTAGGGGAGAGGAGGCCAGAGTTGTGGCACAGAATACTCGTGACTGTTTCACCATGACAACGCGCCTGTTCCCAATGCTCCGAGCGACCGACAGCTCTTGGCCAAGCAGAATATCGACATGCTTGAGCAACCTCCATACTCATTCCATTTGCCGCTGTGGAATTTCTTCCCCTTCCACAAGCTTAAAGGGGTCATTAAAGGGGCTCATTTCAAATATGTAGACAACAGCAACAAAATGTGATAACGGAGCTCTAAATGATCCCGAAATAATCCCTCCCGCAGCGTATGAGAGGGTGCCAGAGACGAACGGGAAAGCCCATTGGACTGCAGGAGAATGACACAGAATGCTTTCGCAATCTGTTACCATGCAGATTGGGTTTGAAACAAATTCTTTGTTATCCCGGTCCCGGAATTTTTCTCACTACCCTCGTATTCGCAACGAAATGAATCGGAACACGTTACATAAGCGGTCGCGAAGGAAAACAAATAGTACGAATGAGTACGCTGATCTCAACGATGGGTTTGGAGGAGGTGAGAATAGACATCTGTTACAAAATCACCTGCAAATTATGTGCGTCTTCCAAGGCAAGACATTGGCCGTTTTCTCTGTAGAATTATGTGGGACCTACTTGTAATGAAAGTGATGATAAAGAATCTAACGCGATATCTTCCAACACATTATGCAATGAAGAATCCTGCACGTTACATCGCAAACTAGTGTCACAAAAAGACCCAGTTAGAGGCGTACAACATTGTCCATTAAAGTGGAATTTCCGAGAAAATAGATTTTGGGGTTCTTCACCCTATGGCAATGGCAAACAACACCCTGAAGTTGACGATGAAGCAGCAGAGGCTCCTTGTGAACGACCACCCCAAGTGGCGGACCTAGGCGAGTGGACAATATTGTAGCAAGGAATGAGATTTTATCACATGAAATACGGAGGCAAAAAATAGCGAATACAAACCCTTTGGCAAAATGTGCTGATTAATAGTAGAATAACCTTGGCAATACAGGGTAGAAATGCAAACAGTAACATGCGCATGGATGAGATCTACATCTGCCGACAGCGTGTTCCACTCACACATGAACGCACAGCTGGTCAACCAGATTAACAGAACACATGTGTGACAAATGTGACGGTAAGCATCATGCGGCAACACATGGTGTGTAATTAGGGCAGAACACCCTCCCCCACACACCCAATCGGTTAGCCATATGAGACATGAAAAACGGTTAGATCACCACGGATGTTTGAAGCAGACAGAGTATACAAGGGAGCAACAGTTAACGGAAGCCAATGATTGACTCCCACCATTCTTGCAACCAAAACACAGAGATCGGCTGAGAAGAGTGGTCGACAGCAGGAAAACAGATTGGCGATAGTGTAAGCAGAATAATGGGACCGGATACGCAGTTTCAGTTACACGATTCGCCTTGTCCAACTAAGCCCTGGATGCTCGAAATGTCCATGAGTTACCACAAAATAAAACAAAGTCAATTGTAGGCTCATTGAAGTATTTACCAAATTATATATCAGAAACAGCACAGGACGGCCCTTTCGTCCTGCCCGGATTCGTTAAAAGTGTGCATCCCCGAGTCCAGCAAACACGCAACCCACGACCTTACGACATTAGCTGCATGCACCACCAGCCGGCATCTTATGCCACGGGTGACGGCTGCATATCGTCATGACTTAAAAGCTAATTATGAAACAGCGCAACTCATCCCT